>WEZZ01004792.1:0-11517 GCA_013400585.1 Chloropsis cyanopogon
GTATTTTAATCTGAAGTATCTGTGACAATTTATTTGCCATCTTCAAATGTAATTGTAACTTTCAAATTACTGTGAGAAGAAAGTTTGCAACATTATAATTATTCTTCTTAATTTTCAAAGATTAAAAAAAGTGTGTTTGCTGTCTTAGAGGCTATTGCCCTTTCTTTAATTTTAATCTGTCATCCATTACTGATGCTCTTGAATTCATTTTTTATTTAAGAAGCCTATCCAAACCACAGCAACAGTGCATCTGAATGAAGGCATGGAAATATATATTTGAAGAGTTCATCTGGACATCAAAATATTACAACTTTTTCTTTTAAGAACCACACTGAGGTGATGAAAAGTGAGTTTTAATCTAATCAATGAGAGTGGCAGCTCTAAAAGTAATCTAAGCAATGCATTGGATTTGCATAAATTTTTACTAAGAGAATTTCACGTCCCTGATGATTTGTGTTTTACTCTACGCAGTACTTTTGTCTGATGCAGAGTTTTCCCTTGACAGCTTCCCAACACATTTTGGATCCAGACTAAAAAGATGTTGAAAGCACAAATATCTGCTGATTTAAGCAACATTGTGTTAATCAAGTTTTAGCTGTACTTATCAATGATACTAATTACAAAGCCTCCTTACTACATGTCACTACACACAGGTCTGAACACATAGGAAGCCTGCTCAAACCAATGGGACTATTTATTTAAAGTTATGGCCCTTTGTAAAAGAGAGTTATATCTATTCTGAAATAATTTTATCCTGGTTTAATGACAAGCAAGAGTTTTGGACAAACCTTTCTCTAACAGTTGATGTGCTTCTTGGTAGGAGAGACACAGAACAAAACCAATATCATGGGCATTCTCCCTCTTGAAGTAAAATGAAAGCATGCACTGAAATTCCCAACATGCAACCATATAGCTAGTCATAGGGAATCAAAAGCTTTTCTATTTGAAGAATTCCTGTTAGCCTCCACAAGAGGCAAAGAGTTTTTCAGGCAGGAAAGCTATGATAAGCAACTTAAATCAGCATTTTGGATTCCACTCAAAACACATCAGTTAGGCTACAGATTATGGAACTATGTAAATGTGATAAAACAACTTTCCATAAAGAGCACAAAATATAGTAGCCTGAATTTAACCAGTTCTGCAATGCTTCAAGAAGCAACAGCTTCAATAGGAATAGACAAGCTACATATTTAATTACAAAAGTAATTTTGTCTTGAGAGCATTTAAAGGCATCAAAATGAACAAAACCTGTTCTGTTGCCCTCACTTAGAAACAGAAAAGATGTTATGATTAAGATCTCAAACCACTAAATTGATTATTTTTACAACAAAAAAATTCTAATATATGCATTGGAATAATCCAGATCTGTTTTACACATGACCAATAGGTTGAATGCTTTAGCATAACAAGAAAGAGTTTTATAGGGAACAATATATATCTAATTATAATGAAAATATGTGTGTGACTGTCAAAGCTGACACAAATACCAAGTACATTGTTCTTATCAGTTTTATAGTAATGTGGAAGTCAGCATTTTTTAAGAATAAGCATGCATATATATTTCTTTCTGATTCTGTATCACTCATTAAGCTCAATTTTATGATTGCTGGTTTAGTTTATATCCCTTCAGATCAATTAACAGGAGCAATTAACTAATAATTTAGGTGCTACTTACGGCTTAGAATACCATAATGATCTATGAGTTATGTAAGTTGTTAATAAAAGAGTCCATTGCCTCAAATGGGAACAAACTAGTGAAGTCATGTTGAAAGTAGAAATATCTGTCTCACTCACTGAGAAATAAAACAGTATTTAGGAAAATGAGCACAGAATACTGCCATCAGGAATTAATACCTTTATATTTTCATTCATACCAACAGTGAAATTCTCCTGCCATGATAGCAGCCTTTTCATGACAACATTTTCATCACAGATTTGGAGATGGATGAAGGCAGTCATGACACAAATTGTTTTCCAATACTGAATTTAAGCCTTTGTTCCAGCTCCTTCAGAGCTTTATAAGACAATTAACTCACTAGGTTCTTTTATACCTTTCTATGTCTCCTTTTGTTGGGATTAGAGCTTGGTACATAAAGCTGTACAAGCCCTCAGCTGATCTGCCTCAGAGGTTTCATTTTCCAGTCCATCAAACTGAAATATCTTTTCAAATTTCTAGCAGGATATCTGGGAATCTCCCATTATCACAGCAATTCTGGAAATACCAAGGTATTGGAGGATTTTTCTTAAAGGGTTTCACAGAATGGAAATTCTTTGAAATTCTACAAAAGAGAACTCAGATTTTTTTTTTTTTTTCATTTAAATTTAGGGCGCAGAGTTTCAGTGTGCTGCTTCTTAGCTAAGGAGGCAGTTCTGAGACCCCTCACTTTTGTGTGTGCATTTGAGAGGAATAGAAAACTCATCTCTGCATTTAACCTGAAAAGATAGAATGCTTTTTCACTCGATGAGGTGCATTTGTACATGTGGCAGAAGAATTTCTTTGGATGATTAAGAAAAAATTAATCTCTGGTACATTTGAAAAATATGTATCTCTCCTTCTTGTTTCAGTAGGAAACAAGGCAGCCTTTTTCTTCCTTGCTGCCTATTGGAGCACCCAATAAGCAAAAGACAAGTTTAAAAATAAATTGTGCACAGAGCTAATATGTCCAGAAGCCCTTAAACTTGCAATTATCAACTCATCTGTTATTCAGAATGGGAAAAAAATAAATAGGAATAGGAACGTACCTGCTGATGAAAATAAAGCTACAGTGCATCAGATGTATCAGTAAGTTACAGATACTGATAACTGTTGCGAAGCCTCTGTTGAAACTTGTGATGTCAAATAATAGATAGTTCTCCATATGTGTCTCAAGCTGGAATGCTCAACAAGGCTGCAGTTTGTGGCTGACAGAACAGAAAAAAGCCAATTTGTTTCTTCACACTTTTAATTAAGGCTCTGAAAGTTTTATACAGCAATGAGACAGCTCCCCACATTAGCTGTGCTGCTGTTCTGCAGCAAGCAGCACATTCTGACAGGGTTGCATTTTATTCTTGTTACTTAGATTATTTTCTGCATTTGGCATCTATATTTTTAGATAATCAGATTTTTTTTTCCCTTGTGAAAACCACTCTAAAAATTGCATTGAGGGAGCAAGTAGAAGTATTTGGCTGGAAACCACCTAATTGCTGCTGATTATTAATGTTGAAGATATAGGCTTTTTAGCAGACCTTATGCTTTAATCCCAATTATTATTATTAGTTTAGGCACATATAATTTGTAATTAACTTGCTACAACAATGTTTCTATTCTGTTTTCCTAAAGGGACGTTTCCTTTTTCATGGTATATTCAGAGAATTGAGATCAAGTAGAATCCTGTGCTTGATACTTCAAAGCTTTGCCCTTCTCAATATTGAACTGTTTCCTTGGAGGACCCTGAACAAATACTTTTTATTTTCCTAGCTGCTCTTGCTAATATTCCACCTAAATTTTCATTAACAGTCTTAGAGACCAGAAAAGATTCTGTGTGTGGATGGCTGGCTTAAATACATTGTATATATAAAACAAATATATCTATATTTCCAGACTAATGCACATTTCATCCACTAATTGTAACTATTGAAATAAAAAGTGTGGTGTTGCTTTTCTGGAAAATATTGCATGCAGGTTATTTCTGACACTTTTATTTACAAACAGCCGTGTAACAGTGAGGTGTTTGCATAAAAGCAGCATATGGTTAATGAAATTAAGCATGTAACATCACTGATTTCTTTAAAATAAGAAAGACTGTTTGATATCCGTGGTAGGTTAACCGTTACTAAAAAACACCCACCCAGGCAATTAGTCACTCCCACTTGGTGTATTCTTGCAAAATAATGGGTGGGACCAATGACCAGAAAAAAATTAAACAGCTCTTCCTTACCAGTTAAAAAGAAACTCACCTAGCATATCTAATACATATGTTCACTTTTCTTTGCTACATTTAGCAAATCGTCAAGTCAGACAAGTACTTTCTTATAGCCATTTTTGCATCAAGGATTTAGATCCAAATTTTAAAGGGCCTAAATTATTCCTATGTTGAATATGGGACTATTTTACCATTTTTACACTGTCATAAGGAAAGACCATTACCACTTGTCTTACCATAATCAAGAGCTTCAGAGCATCTGGAAGTGGTAAGAGCTTTTATTTTTCTCTGGAAAAAAGTCTTGTAAATATACATACCCTTCTGAAAAAGAAGTTGCAATCTTCAGATTGTCCATGTGGTGTGCATGGAGCTCTGCCTGAGGAGGGGTGAGAAGCTGACCTAGAGTTTATGGGTAAGGACTAAAGGGACAGCAGGGACAGAAGACATTATAGTGGGGATCTGTTACAGGCTGCCTGACCAGGAAAACTGAGCAGATGATGCTTCCGTAGACAGATAGGAGCAGCCTCATATTCACAAGCTGTGGTCCTCATGGGAAGCTTTAACCATCCTAATACAGGATGGAGGAACAAACCAGCAGGGCACAGGCAATCCCCAAGGTTCCTGGGATGTGCTGATGATAACTTCCTTCTCCAGGTGGCACAGGAGACAAGAAGGAGAGGTGCCATGCAGGACCTTGTTCTCACCAACAAGGAGGGGCTGCTGGGAAATGTGAAGGGGCATCCTGGGCTGCAGCCTGGGCTGCAGTGACCATGTAGCAGAGGAATTAGAGGGGATTTAGGGATGTGAGGAAGATTAATAAAAAAACTTACTACCCTGTACATCAGGAGAGCAGACTGTGGGATTAAATCCTGCAAGGAAGAGAAATACAAGAAGGAGATGATTGGAAGGCTGGAGCAGCTTTACCTCAAATACAGACTGAGAATTGTTCATCCTGGAGAAGAGAAGGTGCTGGGGTTACTTTCTACCAGCCTTCCAGTACCTAAATGATTCCTACTAGAGAGCTGAATAGGGACTATGTGCAAGAGTATATAGCGATAGAACAAGGGACAATGGCTTTAAACTAAAAGAGAGTAGTTTTAAATTAGATGTAAGGAAAAAAACCATAACTCTGAGGGTGGTGACGCACTGGAGCAGACTGCCCAAAGAAGCTGTGGATGCCTCGTTCCTGGTGGTGCTGAAGACCAGGTTGAATGGGGCTCTAAGCAACCTGGTCTAGTGGAGTGTTCTTGCCCATAGCAGTGAGTGTTGAAAGTAGATGATCTCTAAGGACCCTTTGAACCCACACCATTCTGTGATTCCATGAGAAACTATCAGTTCTTATTGAACCAATCTTAATCTTATGTAGATTAAACAAGAGCTAACCAGGTTGCAAGAAGAACTTTGTAACAAGATTAACGCTCAGAATCTGAGGCAGCTCTTCAGTTTGCACAGGCTGTCTGCTGTATCTGTTGGGGATGTGCAGCTGACTCCCTCCCACAGCTCTAGGGGCCCAGAAGACCTTTAGGCTTAAGGAAACACCACTAAATCATGTCACTCTCCTGAGTGAATTCACTATTCCTGTTTGTAGTCATATTCCCTGTCTCTTACTCCACTAAGAATTACTGGTAGTATTTATCAAGAGCCCAGCTAAGACTGTAGCTGACAGATTGCTGTCAGTGTGCTGCATACATTATGCACTAAATTCAATGTTTTGTGACTACTGCCCTACTTTCTGCTCTTAAGTCCTTAGTTTTATACTTTTGACTCCTCCAAACTCTTCTAGGATGAATACCAAAGCACAATAGCACACACAGCAGGAAGAACTCGCTAATTCTTGCTTCAGTGTTGTTATAACATCTATTCATCCCTGGTCTCTGTTTCATAAATTTACAAGCTTCAAAAAATTATTTTTAGGAAAATGAAGTGTGAGAAATGGGAAAAAAAGGGCTCATTTCTACCACAAAAAAACCCTAATAAAATAAAACCAAAACCCCTCAGCATTTTCAAGGGGCCTAAGCATCACTGAAAATGGTAAAAAAGAGGTCAGTTTATTTGAATCTCATATGGTTCATCAAATCTTTGTACATTTTGAATTTTAATCTTAATTTAAAACAACAACAAAGCCATCAGGAAGTCAGTGGTCAGATGTTAACATCCTAATTGTCAGTGGTGTTGCTGATCTCAGTGACAAAGCTTCTACTGCAGAGTAACACAGTTAGCAGATGAATGGATTTGTGTTGTTCAAATGTGTTCCCATTCAGTGACCCAGAACATGCAGGAGATGCCACAGTCATAGAGTGGTCCACAGTTAAGTCAGGCATTCAGATGAAATTTAACTCTGTAATATTCTTTCAGCACACAAGTTTCTCTCTTAAGAGATAACATGTTTACCCTTTTCCCAAGTACAGTTCTTTGAGATACTACTATATTAATCACTTAATAACTGAAAGTATTCTATTAAATAACATATCTTTTCACTAACAGAATATGAAGAGAAAATAATATTTTGCACTAAAGACTTCTGGAATAAAACACTGACTGAATAAAAGATAAGGCAAACATGAAACCAAGAAAGGGTTTCCAGCAGGATTACGATGAAGCTAGAATAATATGTAAAATAGCACAATATTCATTCTGCGGGTCTACTTGATAAGATCTATTTTTCATGTATCTTTAAGGAAGGTTTTTAAACTAAAATGTTTACCTTTTATAATAAAGACAGCTGATTACAAAAACCCAAACAAACAAACAAAAGAAAACCCTTTCAAAATTGACAACACATTATAGCACAGAAACTTTTCCAACCCAAAGCCTTCCAAAACATTTTGTTACAACTGAGAGATATAGAAATTTGTTTTAATACTTTCTTGTAAAAATTTCTAGTGAATTTATGGATTAAGGGGTAATAATCAGGCACTGAATAAAGCTTAATGAAAATGTCCATGAGCCATGCATGCTTTGAAGAAAAACAAGTGACTTTTGGTAGTTTTATGATTGTATGACAGAGACTTTTAAAAAGGCACAGAGGACTTAAAGACAGACAAGAAATGAAACATCAAAATATGTGTTATTAATGCTTATTCAGTATCATAACTACAATAACATGTGGATAATTCCTAGCAGATGCAGAGCATTTGTTCCAACAGGTGACTGTAGAAAATGTTTAGAATAGATGCTTAGCAATCTTTGCCATGTTCAACCTACATAAGTGTAATTACATATAAAGAACTGTGCCCTTGTTTTTCTATTAAAACAGTCCCTCCTGAAACATTATATAAGGCTCTGTGGACCCCTGCTGAAATGCAAAAGTTAGCTCAATTCAACAACAACCAAGTACAAGAAAAAAACCATCTTTGCTCAAGGGGATGTGACAAAAATGTGATTTTTTTTTTACTGTAGCCCTGAGTGCATATCACACTGTACTCCTTTTACAGCACTGGCTGCTCACTTTGGTTGCCCTTCCTCATAGTGTTCACATTTATAATAGTATCTTTACAGATGAATTAAAAAGGAAAAGTAGATGTGAAACTTTAAAGAAACCATGTTGTCAAAGTGACATAGATTTTGATGACCTCTTTGCTTTATTTTGTTTGGGTTTTAGTCAGCATTATAGTTACTGTGTATCAGATTGTAAGCAAGAACTAGATTTTTTTTTTTTCATGGTGAATAAATAATTTTCTGAAAAAGTTAATAATTTTATTAATTCTTCAGGAAAAGATCCACACTAAAGTTACTAGTGGTTCAATCATTTCTGCAACCTCTGTCTGTTTCTTTCCTGGCACTATAAACCTTGCAGGCTCCACTGAAGTAGGGAGGACATTCATGGCCAGGTATTGCTGCTGCAGCTTGGGAATTAAAGGATTATTAAAGTAGTAAATTGCAATTTTTGATTGAGTCTACAATATTGTGTCACGGTTGTAATTAGTAAATTACAACAGGAGTCCTGAGGGAATCATGTATTAGAGCTATGTGATTACTCAATTTGTTTGCTCATGATTAATATTATTGCACTAAACATAAAAGGAAATGATTAATGACTTATCTACAAATTACTTAATACTTCTGGTACTGGTGCAGGATAGAAGGTAAATGCACTTGGAAACTGGTTTACATAATCAGAGAAATGAAACCAGTGCTGATAAATTTTCTGGTAAAATGATAGAAAAATAATTGTCCTTCAAGGAATAATAAACACATATAAATTTTATGTCACATAATTTCAAATATATTTGTCATATAATGTCAAATATATTTGTCAAAAATATTTGCATATAAGAAAAAAAGTGTTACTGTTACCTGTCAGCCTTTGCAGCCTCCTAAGACACTTCACACACTTAATTTCTGGCTTGCAGCAGAAACCAGCAGCAAAATATAATAAGGTTTAGAAATAGGCCTGTTTAAATAATAAATTACATAATGTAGCTTTTTTCCCTGTACAGAATTGACTTTCAAGTGTGAATATATTAGAAAATAAGATGGGTATATTTTTTATAATTTGTTCCTAGTTAAACTGCTATGATGTTAGGGGCCATAACACAAGCGGTGAAAGTCATTACATCAAGCATGCATTGTCTTTCTCAGGAAAAAAACAATGTTCTCTCATTTTTCTGCTAAAGGCTCTTTTTGAGTTAGAGACTAGAGGACAACTCAGTGTTCATCCTGATTAACATGTGAAACTTATAGTAGAAGGCAGCCAGACCTGGTAGACTTTGCGACTCAGGGAATTCTTCCTCCTGGCCATGTAGAGAGGACTTTTGTCCTTCTCAGACCTCGTGGTGTTTGCCATCCAGGACTCAGGGATGCAGAGGCTCCCTGTGGCCATGTCCCATCAGCAATGAGGTGGAGAACACGTTTGTGGAACACACACACAGGGTGTGACCTCACCAGTGGTTCCATTTGGACACGCTCCCTCTCGGGATCTGCAGGCACACCACACCTGTACACTGTCCTGGTACATTAACCCAGACTCCAAGGTCCTGTAATATCCTTGCCAAGATCCCAGGCTCCTCACACAGTTCCTGCATCAGATCCTGAGGCCTTGAGTCTTTCCAGTTGCTGGGATCCTGTTACTATATGCTAGTCCAATATGAAGGCTGCTAGCCGTGCTTCCACCAGTGGCTGGCGCTCAGATCTCTCATCCTGCGTCCTGACTGAAGGTCACGAGTGGTTCACACACTCATACACAGGATGAAGTGCACTCATACACAAACTGGTTAGGAAAAGAAGGACCTCAGGGCAGGGCTCAACCAGAGGAGTATTCCAGCTAGCAAGATACTTGCACTCAGATTCTCTTGTTCCAGCTCCTCTCCATTTCCCATTATTGTTTTCTCCATATATCTGCATCCCTTCTTTATCCACCTGTGTTTCATCCCAAATAAATGCCCTCTTGTTAATTAACTGTTAATGCCCTGTTGTCTCCCTACTGAACTCACTTCTTTTACACCTGTACTCCAGTTTGGTATCTCACAGATACTGGCTGCTGAGGGTTCGCTGACCGTGCTATATCTCACTTCTGAAAGATCCCCAGCTGACCCTTCAATTATTTATGAGATCTGGCCATCTCTCCCCTCACTGACATGTAACTGTGTGCAAAATCTGGCCATTATTCACAGTGCAACCCGTAACTCTTGTCAGCTTCTCCCTCTGTTACTGTTGTACCCAGCAATTTCTCTTGCCATGTCCAGCAGCTTCTCACAGCGAGTTTAGATAGTTAAACCCCACGCATGTCCTAACATGTGCCAGTGTACATTTATTGTACCAAACGTTCACAAGAATTTCCCTTATGTTTGCCTGCTAGAATGAGTTAAGAATGGACCTTTTTGTAGCCAGACTGGATTAATCATTTTTAACACTTACTGCTCAGCATCAGAGCACAAAAGAAATGAATTATTAAACAGTACATCTTCTCAAAAGAACTTCATATTCTCATTTTAAAAGTACATTTTAATTTGGAAATTAGATTTAGAATAGGAAAGTGATGCTTTTTGTAGGCAGAAGGAGAAGCAGATCAAAATTTGTGTATGACTAGGCATCTAAATTTCCGGAATGGATGAACATTCTTCTGAAATATCAGCATATAAATGGAAATCAAACAATGAAAATGTATTAGATAATGCACAGGAGAAAATGAAGAGGAATATCAATATACTAAATGTATGCCTTACATTTGAAAATAAGATTTATTTCATACTTTGCTTATGTTATAGCAGTAGAAACATCACAGCAAGTAACTTTATTGAAAAAAAAAACCAATCAAACTAAAAAAGAGAAAACCAGGGCTAGATAATTACAAATTTATACAATCAGTTCAAGTTTTGAGGTTAAGATAAGTTTGGAACACAATTAAAGAAGGTAATTTCTTGTTTTGCTAACAGTGTCATTTAGCAAGGATTTTCACTGAAAAGATATCGATGCCTTGCCTAACCTTTCTAATTGCTAAATTAAAATGTCACCTATGATTTAATTATGTGCATATACAAATTTAATGACCTTTAGCCAAGACTTTTTGTCTTTAGTCTGAGAAAAAAAAAGGATTCCCATTTCATCTAAATCCCAATGTTTTGAAGGAATTTATACTTTTCTCAGTGTTATTGCTCTATGTTTCATTAAAAATATCATTCACATTTGAGATTTTACTAGTGAAACATAAAATAAGCATTGTTATTTTATACACCAAAATCTGTGATAATTTAGAGGTTCACTAAAGCCCTGATATGGCATTAAAACCAAAGAAAAAAATTATGGAGACCACTAGGCAGTAATACCAAAAATTTTCATCATTAGATACAGAAATATTATCCACTAGAATCTATTTCACATATGAAAATTTCACCAGTGAATGCTAGTTAGCCTTACTGATCCTGAAATCACTTTCTGTATTAAAAAAAAGGGGAAAAAAATCTTTTCCTAGCTACTACCATAATTTCACCCAATAGCAATATTTTCAGAAGATGTTGGATGAAAATTCTATTTGCCTGACACGGATGAAGTACTTTTCAATGCATATAAAGTCTCCAGTTGTGTACTTCACTGAACCCCTTGCTTGTAAGATAGGTCTGGGAATAGAATTTATTTCAACCAAGGTCCAATACTTGTATGTATAATTATTTACATAGACGATGGTGTTATTTTAATTCTCTTTGCCTAAAACCCCACTGATAGGTCCAAATTAAAGGCAGAAGAATATGCAGAAAGTGGAGGAGTTTGTAGGAAGTGTTCAGTCCACTAAAACAATAGAACGGTGGAAAAAAGAAAAAAAAAATTGAAATTTGATCAGTGCAACAGTGTGTAAAGTTTGGAGAGTTCACTAGCCTGATCTCCTGTGCTGTACTTATCTGACACTTGCACCACCTCAGCATTTTGGCTGGTGTCTACTGCTACTAGAGAGCAGCGTCATGTTTCTAAGGCAATCAGTACTGTAGAATAGTCTATTACCTCCAAGGCACAAGTCTTCAATAAACTATGTGGATTTTTCCCTACATTTTGTAGTTAGATTTATATATTTCTCATTATTCCTACACAGTTTAAATTTGCAAGAAGTCCATGTGGTGTTTTTTCTGAACAAACCATGTCCAGAGAAATGTAAAAAAAAAAAAAAAAAAAAAAAAAAAAAAAA
>WEZZ01004793.1:10851-24972 GCA_013400585.1 Chloropsis cyanopogon
GCCCCAGGCCCGGGGAGGCCACCCGCGGCGGGAAGGGGCGCAGTGCTGGGAACGGAGCAGCCACGGAGCGCCCGGGCACGGGCTCGTCCTGCGTGTCCGAGCGAGGCGCTGCCGAGGCCGCACGGGCTGTTCTGTGCGGAGCGAAAGGTCATGGGAAGCGTAAAGCGGGGAGTCAGAGAATTGAGGTCGGGATGCTAATAGTGGGAAAGGGTCCCAGCTCTGAAGGAATGCTTCGTCGCGGGGCATCGGAGGTCTGTTAACACTGACATGCTCTTAGGCTACATTCCATCACCCCACCCCAGCCCCCCCAGCTGTCTGAATTAAAAGAGGAAAGCGCGAGGTTGAAAAAAATATTTAAAGTAATGCTCTTCTATAGCAACAGGGAAGGAAGGATGTGAGTAGCGAGAGTCCAAGGAGAAAGTCTCTCAATTCAGTTGAAGAAGTAGCGTGTAGCTCTGTAGAGTGAGCGCTAAGCTACACGCTCCTGCGAGCTATTGAAAGTCATTAGACGTCATTAACATTATTAGCCACCGTGAACACGGCCCTGCATGCCCAAGGTTGCAGGGAGGCTGCAGCACCCTGATCCAGGCGGCCCTGCTGCCG
Source organism: Chloropsis cyanopogon (assembly GCA_013400585.1). Taxonomy (NCBI): domain Eukaryota; kingdom Metazoa; phylum Chordata; class Aves; order Passeriformes; family Irenidae; genus Chloropsis; species Chloropsis cyanopogon. Next base: position 11,455 of record WEZZ01004793.1, read on the forward strand.
ACATAGGACTGGTGAAATGATTCCATAAAAAACTGGGCAGTCGCCGTAGCAGTGATGGTTGGACAGTAAGTTTCCAGGTAAGCAAGGATTAGAGCTGGGGCGATGTGTGGGGGAGGGGATGTACGTGTTTGGGAGTTTCTGTTTGTTGGTGATGCCTGACTCCATTTCGGCTCTAGAACAAAACCAATGTCCGTTAGGAGACTTTGATACAGGTGAATGTTCCTCCTCAGCCGGGGAAGCCAGCTGGAAACAAAACAGACTTCAGAGTACCTTTACAGACTGGGATGAAACTGAACGTAAGGAAGATATGGAATGAATATATTTCTGTAGTGTCTTGTTCATTAGTACCAGAATATATTAGCACTTTAAAATGCCGGTAGAAATCTATGGAGTAAGAAAACAGGGAGAATTCTTACTACAGTTCATCATTTATCTTGCTGGTTTTCATTTTGCCTGGGTACTAGCAACTGCCCCTAATGCTTTGGAGTTTTTTTGCTATGCCAATAGCTTGTCTTTCAAATTTAGCTCACTGAAGTGGAACAGTAATAATCTTGTATGTAATGGGGTACACTTGCCTGGCAGTAGATTTCAAAAGATAAGCATAAGTTAAAAGAATATTCCTAGATTGTATAGTTCTCTTTGGTAGTAAAAAATTTGTTTTTCATACTCATGGGCCAGTAAAACTTCTTGTGAACTCTTTGTTGACTTCAGAGTAATGTTAATATAAAAAATTAACAGTAACTTCTACTCTCAGCTGTGTCCACATAGAGCTGGCTTCTCTATTTATAATTAGCCGTGTCATGTGTGAGGCATAAATAGTCAAATTTGTGTTTGGATGCATCAATCTCTGATTTTGACATTAACTGTTAATATTGCTTATTTTCATGTGTGACTGTTGTCCTGGAGAGGTGTTCTGTTGATGTCAGAAAAGGTACTGTTATAATTTAATAAACCTACTGACCATTACACTTAAGTTTCCGATAAGTATTTAAATCTTATTTTTCCAAGTGATTCCAACAACTTTTAAGGACAGGTTAAGTCTATTACTGTTTTTGCAGAAAATCTGCAAATAGTACCACCAGTCAAAAATTCTGCTGTTCTGAACCTGAAGTTATTCATAGGTGTACCAAAGACCATTAGGTAATACTACAAAGGTACTGTTCAGATTCCTAAGAAATTAGGTATGTCTGGATTGAGAGTAAAAAGTCTGTAATTAACAGACAGATTTGTGTAATAAAAAAGAGGGATTAGTTGGCTGAGGAGTTCTGTTGCCCTTTAATAGGTCACATGGTATTTATATATGTTTTGGGAAAAATTTACAAATAAAACTAAATTTTCTTCCCATAACGCTATAATAAAAATCATGCAGAAGAATAGTTACATTCTGAATGGACTTTTCAGTGTTTTAACGAAAAATACTTAATACTAAAACATCTGAAAAGTTTTATCTTCGTGTATCTTGATTCTTGGTAGTGCTCCCTTGAAAAGTGAAGAGCAGGTTTTCATTTTACAGTATGAACTGCAAATGGAATATAAAATATTCCTAAAGTACTCCATTTATATGTGTGTGCTGGGTAGGGCATTTTGATTTTATAGCGTTTTGGACATGTTTTTACAAACGCAAGAAGCAAGACAGGTGAAATAGAAGGCAGTAGAGAATCATTACAGACATGAATAAATGGACTATTTGTGGTATGTGTAGGTTGAGATGAAGAAGGAAAAAGTGTTGGCTCTGAAAACTGATTTGCTCTGGAATTTTCCTGTATAACTTTCCAATGAGATATCTAGCTTATGGTTTAGCACACAGAAAAAAAAATTAAATTGCCAAATAGCAAATAACCATTTCTACAATGTTGACACAAGGAATCTAGTTTAGTATTTTCCTGAGCATACCAAGTTGTCCAGGACTGCAAAAGCTGGCAATCTATGTGCATGGCAAGTAGAAATTTAAATTACTCACTTTTGTCCTTAGGAAGATAAATTTTAAGGTAATTAGTTGAATAATAAGACTTGTACTAAGCCCACTTGGGTTTGTATGCCTCTCAGCATGGCACTAGCAGTCTGATACACTTAGCAAACAGTCTGTCAGATGATGTGTCTTTGAACTAAAACCAGCTGTCTCCAATAAAGAAACAGAAAAAAACACGGGCAAGTTCCTGTGCGGCAGTTCACTGGGAGGTAGAGTTGACATTATTTATTTCCTATACTCAGGAAATAACCCTATCAATAGCTCCTGTTGTGAAATGTTTTTGATGTCTGACAGTTGGTTTCTAATACCACATCACATGAGCAAGTCAGATGTAATCTCAGACACTGTCAATGAGAAAAAGGAATCAATTATGGAATAGTGGCTGCTTGCTGGAAGAAAAGAATTGTCAGTATGCTTTCTATAGAATCAATATGCCAGAAACTACAGTTTGCATCTACCTACAGTTGCCTCTGAGTTTTCAGATACCCAGCCAACTGTATCTAACCACTGTGAATTTCAGGTTGCCATTCCAAATGAGTAAATATCCCTTATTTTAAGCCAAATTAGTGTCATAAACAAAGCCATCATAAACCGTGATTTTAAGATTTCAAGGCACAAAACATTGCATCTAGATTTACAGCTTCTGAGAGTGATCAAATAATCAAAATAATATTAATGTATGTTTCTATCACCATTATACTGATGAATTAATTTCTTGCCATCCATGGCATATCATGGGAAACATCAGAAGTATTTTTTGTGAATCACAGTTTTGTTCTGAATATGATGCATTGAAAATTCTCAGCCATCAAAGTCTATTAGAAATTTTGGCTGTTTGCACAGACAACACCTTTCATGATAGAAGCAGTGGCGACACTGCAAGGTAAAAATTTTACTTCGAAGCTTCATCTGTAATGTACCAAATTACAGTCTTGTTCATACTATGTTGGGGTTTGTCTTCACAGTAAAGTTATTGCTACTTTTTGTGTAATTTGATTTGCAGGGAAGTAGTTTGTGTGTTTGTGATAAGTGTCCTAAGTGTAATTAGATGAGTTAGAGCAGGGGTGTATGACTTGTGTTACTTAACTTTGTGATAAAGACCCTATTTTCCAGAACAGATTACTTCCCAATATCTTGGGTGAATGAGCCATTGCTGTTTGCCTAGTGAATATGGGTCAAACCTTTATTTTGCCATTTGGATCAAACCCGTCTTACATATTGGCAGTCTTAAGATAAAGTATTTGAGGGTAAAGGTCATCACAACATTTTTAAAGCTGAAAATTAAAGTTTGGAGCAGCAGATGGAGTGTTTAGAAGGTAAATCCTAACTTAGAGTGTTGTAATATTTTAGCCCGTCTTACAAAATTTGTCAGTAATATTGTTTAAGGTGCATTTTACTTACACAAGTTTAAAGAAAAGGGTCTTTAAGAAGTGTAATTTTTTTACTGTAGTGATTGGCAAGTTCCACTAGCACAACTATTTCTTCATGACTTGAAGTCAGAAATGGACAGTAGTAGTTCAAAACACTACTCCACACATGGGGAAAACAGGAATAAACCTCATTATGTGGTACAGATCTGAATTTGAGAAAAACCATGTGATGAAGACACCAGATAAAAAATTCAGTTGGCAAAAATTGTCAAAATTCAACTGGCAAATTAATCAGGTTTTTTTCAGAATATTTTTCATTCATATTTTGCATATTTTTTTCCAATGGAATGAACCAGTATATTCATACAGTAACAGCCTGGCTAATCTAAATAGTTTTTGTCAGCATTAATCCTCATTATTATATATTAGCAGCTATTTAATGGTACTTATTATTGCCGTTAAATCTTACTGTTTGAAAGAAATTAAAAACACATTATCTAATTATAAAGTGTGGACACTAAATCTGAACTATAACTGAAGAAATAAACTCTCTTACTTTCTACTTGTTATTCCATTATTTTCTACTTGTTTTACTCAGAACTTTTCAGTAATTTTAAAGTAGTGTAAATTATTGAGTGAATTTAATCACTATTCAGAAAAAAATCTGTTTACAAAACAGTGTTATAGGTACTTCACTGCTGTCTACCAAATTGTGCTCCTTGTGCATTCTTTTGCCTATAAAGCCTTACCCTGAAACTGAGACTCTCTTGCTGCCATTTAAGTATGAGCTTAGTAAGGAGGTCAGGTGCAGCCGTGTTGGGAAGTTGGTGTCTGACAAAGAACCCAGAAAGCAAAGTCCTCGCTCTGCACAGAACCTCGGCAACGCAGCCTTCCCCTTCGTTGGTGCCAGGTCCCTCCGTGGCATGCTGGGGAATTCCATCCAGGCTTCAGGGAGTCCTTCGGGGTGACCCTGAGCAGCTGCACCCGCTGGCATAGCAAAAGGCGTCGGCTGCATTCCCAGTGAAAGGCACAGGATGGACAGCAGGTTCAAGCTGGGAGGGAGTGTGAGGGATCCTCTGCCTCCTGCTGAGGAGCTACCAGTGCTCCTGCCTCCTTGATCTAGACAGACATTTCCTGCAGTAGTGTTGGCACCAGAGAATACAAGATGACCTAAACCTGAAATATTATGACAAAATTTTACTCATTCTTAAACTTTAGAAGTTAATAAACTAAAAAATATTTTAAAAATCATATAGAACTATATACTTAATGTGTAACTGAAATGGATGAAAAATGCCTTCTAATTTACTTTTTTCTCTTGTAGATGACAGTCATGTCCCATTCAAAGGATCTCAAGGACGACTTCCACAGTGACACTGTACTTTCCATTTTAAATGAACAGCGCATTCGGGGTATTTTATGCGATGTCACCATAATCGTGGAAGACACCAAATTTAAAGCCCATAGTAATGTGCTGGCAGCTTCAAGCCTTTACTTTAAAAACATTTTTTGGAGTCGTACTATCTGTATTTCAGGTCATGTACTGGAGTTAGATGATCTCAAAGCTGAAGTGTTTACCGAGATACTGAATTACATCTACAGTTCCACAGTAGTTGTTAAGAGGCAGGAAACTGTGACAGACCTTGCAGCTGCAGGGAAAAAACTGGGAATATCATTTCTAGAAGATCTTACAGATGTAAATTTTTCAAGTTCCCCCTGTCCCTATTCATACTGTGTTAATGAAAAAGGGACTGTCAAAGAGGAAAGACATGAAAAGCGACATGAAGATTCTGCTGTGACAAATGGACCACGAATTACAAATGCATTCTCGATTTTTGAAACAGAAAACAATTTGTTTTCTCCCCTTGATTTGAGGGCCAGCTTTAAAAAGGTATCTGAGACAATACAAGCTCCCAGCATCGGCCTTGACAGAAGCGATGTGTGCAAAGATGCTGAGCCAGCCAGTACCTTGGCTGAACACTCCTATGCAGTTTCTTCTGGGGGAGATACTTCACAAGGAGCACCTTTTGTTGACCAGGACAGCAGCCCTTCATACCAGGTGGGTGAGGACCGCTATGAAAATCACCAAGCCACCCCAGTCATTCAGCAGGGAAAACAAGCAGGTAGTACTCCTAAGCCAGCCTTTAAGCCCCAGGGTACTGGTTTGGCTGTAGCAAAAGTACCAGCCTCTACCATAACCACTGCAGAAGCCCAGCATGAAGCAGTTACTGATCAGACAATTACTTCCTTTCCAAAATCTCAAAATAAAGCAGGAGATTTGCTTGTATCCAGAGAAGAGGAAAACACTTCTGCTAATGTCTCCGCGTCTGGGGCGACAGTCACTCCACCTGTTTACAGTTGTAACTGTTGTGCAAAATCATTCCATGACCGGGTGTCACTCACTGCTCACCTTCAGCTCCACTCAGAGCATCAGGAAACTTTCATATGCAAATACTGCAGCAAGCAATTTGCAAATCTAAAGATACTGGAAAGTCATGAACAAGTCTGCGTGAGATCAAGTAACTTACCGGCTCACAATGGAAACGAACAAAATTTTGCAGATAACTGTACTGCTACAGAGGGACGGAATGGAAGCTCCTGTGCGAACACAGAGCCTCTGTTGTCTGAAAACAGCATCACTGATTGTTCTAATGCAAACTGCACTTTACCAGAAACGGATCATTTGGTTAAAGTTGTTGATGGGCAGATATTATACACTTGCGTTGTTTGCAAGCGTAGTTATGTCACACTGTCCAGCCTTCGAAGACATGCAAATGTGCATTCCTGGAGAAGAACATACCCTTGTCACTACTGCAATAAAGTCTTCGCGTTGGCCGAGTACCGCACCCGGCATGAGATCTGGCACACTGGAGAGAGGCGCTACCAGTGCATTTTCTGTCTGGAGACCTTCATGACATACTATATACTGAAAAATCACCAGAAGTCTTTCCATGCAATTGACCATCGCCTGTCAGTAAATAAGAAGACGGCCAATGGGGGTTTAAAACCAAGTATGTACCCATACAAACTGTATCGACTTCTACCTATGAAATGCAGGCGACTGCCTTATAAATCCTATCGCAATTCTTCCTATGAAAATGTTCCAACAAGTACCCAGGCTAATGAAACTGCTTCTACTAACTGTTTCATTCCAAGTTCTCTTAGCTCTGAGCTACCACCGCTAAATTTTCAACATAGTATAATATCAAACAACAGAACTCTGGCCTTGGATACATCTTCATGTAATGATACAGCATCTTCCACAATTACTCAGAATTCTTTCTCTGGAGGAGTAGGTATCGTAAATTCTGGCTTGCAGAGGGACTTTATCCCAGCTGAAAAAAGAGTTGCCACTTCTGTGAATGACTCAGGTTCGCAGGAGTGTGATTCCTCAGTTGTGTCTTTAGCTAACATGAATGAAAATTCAACGTCTGTCATCAGTTACAGCAGTTCTGCACCCTCTGTTATAATGCACAGTAGCAGAGTTTCATCAGTAATAATGCACAGTAAAACAATCACTTCCATAGAGAACAGTAAGACAGAATCTTCAAATAACCTACCCAGTCAGTCAGTAAGTGATGACTGTAAGTATGGGTCAGATAATTACGGGAAGTGCATTACAAAATCAAAAACTATTAAGGAGAAAAAGAAAACACTGCTGTACAACAGAGCAGAAGCAACTGAAGATACGCAGCACATGACAGGATCTGAAGGTTCATGTAGCAAAACTACAAATACTGTCCAAGAATCCAGTAAAACTGAAACATACATTGCAAAGCCTGCCTTACCTGGAACATCTGCTGACAGCAATGTCGCGCCTCTTTGTCAGATAACAGTAAAAATTGGTAATGAAGCCATTGTAAAAAGACATATATTAGGATCTAAGCTGTTTTGTAAAAGGGGCCGAAAATCCAAACATGAGTCCAAACAGGACAATCTCATTGAAGAGCCAGAAACGGAGGTAAAAGAAAAAAGCCCGTCTAGACTCTACAGCTCAGAATGCCTGGAGCTGACAGAAATGTGTGATGATGTTAGTGACCAGGACTCCAGTGATAAACCCTGGAGACCTTATTATAACTATAAACCAAAAAAGAAATCCAAACAGTTAAGGAAAATGAAAAAGACTAAGTGGAGGAAAAAGCACGGAAGCAAGAACACCGGTATGGAAAGCCACAACACATGCAGTCGAGAGTATGCGCTCAGGAATACTCCCGAGGAAAAGGCAGTCAGCCAGGGGGAGAACACAGAAATGCCTAATCTTCATTGTGAGCTCTGTGAAAGAGACCAGTCTTCCACAGCAGAAGCTCAAGAACACGTACACTGGCATGTAGCTGCTTCAAAGCCTTACATTTGTGAGTTATGCCAAAAACAGTTTCAAAGTCCATCCACTTTAAAAATGCATATGAGGTGTCACACTGGGGAAAAGCCCTACACTTGCAAAACCTGTGGTAAATGTTTCTCAGTTCCTGGTAATCTACAGAAACACGAACGTATTCACCTGGGTGTCAAAGATTTTGTCTGCCAATACTGTAATAAGGCATTCACTTTAAATGAAACACTCAAAATACATGAAAGAATTCATACTGGAGAAAAACGCTACCACTGTCAGTTTTGCTTTCAGAGCTTCTTGTATCTTTCTACCAAAAGGAACCATGAGCAAAGGCACGTACGTGAACATAATGGAAAAGGATACGCTTGCTTTCAGTGCCCCAAAATTTGCAAGACTGCAGCTGCTCTAGGTATGCACCAGAAGAAACATCTATTCAAAAGTCCAGGCACACAAGATAGAAAAGAACAGTTTTGCAATGAAAGCACTAAACTTCAGGAAAATCCACATTTCCTTGGCTCAGAAAGAAGCGAAGTGAAAAATACACAAAACGTAACTCCAGAAGTTATACTCTGAGTGGCAATTGTGCAAAAGAGAAGAAAAATCCAAACCTATATATTGGAGAAGATGTATGGAATGGGGACACGTATCAGTAAGGTGAAATTTCTTCATCTAAATTTGTGTCAACATATGCAAAAGAAAAAATAACACAGAAAAACTAGTATTCGCAATAATACAAATTTAATTTGGAACACCCAAAATACTTTTGCCAAAACAGACTCTAGCATAGAGAGAAAGAAAAATGGCCAACCCAAACACTTCTACTTAACATTACAAGAAACTAGTCACTGAACTATTTTACAGTTCTGGTTTTGTGTTAGAATTGTTCAAAACAAAAGAAATAAGTAGGTTCATGGTGTATTCTGTAGAAGGAATTTTTGCTGCAGAAACCATATATTGCATTTTTTTTTAACACAAGTAATGTGTTTATAAAGGAAATAATTGTAATCTTGTGTATTCTAAAGTGAAGGTCAGAAGTGTTTCATGGGCTTGGGTGTGCCGAAGTACATTTGAGTTCTGCCATGCTTTTCTGTAACTCAGCCTTTACAAAACATATTCAGGAGTTTAAACTACTCTTTTCCTTTCCATATTCAGTTTTGTAGTTACCATAATAACTGTTAAGTCTGAGTGCTGGTGTGAGAAGTATTCCAGATTTATATATCTCTGAGACATTTAATAAAAGTTCAGTGGACCTTGCTATAGCCAGTCTTCCAAACTGCATAAATCCCCATGTCAGTAGCCTGGTGAGCTCTTCAGATGCATTGGTCTAAAGAAAATTGTTCTCATGAAACAGAAATACTGTATAGCAATGTCCACCTCCTGGTGGGTCTGCAACTCTTGTCTTTTAGAAATACAGTTCTTCTCAACAGAAGGACATATAGACAGAGTTTCCTTCCTCATCCTGGAATAATGCCTGGACATAAACAATAGAGCAACTCCCCGTAAATACTTTGAGAGGAGTAGGTAAATAAGATTCTTGCTTCCATATATATCCCTGAGGCTATCTCTGTGTATAAACAAGTATAGGGCCAGTTTGTGGGGTTCCCTGTCATCTCCATGCCTTAAATGCAACGTTTAACCTTCAGATGTCCCTTCTCAGTGATCCCACTAACCATTCCAGCAGCGTCCTGTGGCCACAGCAGAGATGGGCCAGGAGTGGGCTGCTGGAGGAAGGAGTGTCAGCCGTCCTGCCTCCCTCATCCTGCCACACTGAAGGGTTCTGGTGGGCCTTGCAGCTCAGTTCACTGAGAACCGGGACAACGGGCTTCTGAAAGACAGCACCAAAATATTGCAGTTAATACCGTTTCGTGGAAGTGTGATTCATTTTAACTGAGATGCTTAAAAAAGTCCAAGCGGGCGTATGTCTGCAAGTTGCATTTTATATGACAGGGCTCCGTTGTACCGTATCTGCATTTCCAATAGTCATGTATGTTCATCCCTGTGAAGTGTTAAAAAATTAGGTCATGACAAGGGTTAGTGATTCTCGACTTCATTCTCTGTGATGGTTCACAATTTGTTACTTAACTTCGTCTTCTTGAATATTTGAAAGAAACTATAGCTTGGGTACAATAAAACTACAATTGAAATGATAATACAGTATTGATTGAAGTAATAATACAGTCCACTTACTTATTCTATCACTGGTGAATGCTGTGAACCCTTTGAGAAATTCTGGTTTCATGGCAGCTTTGGTTCCATTTAAATAAGGATAATAGAATAATAAACACAGGAAAGTGTAATGATGTTTCAAAGAAAGTACACAAAGATATCTTCTAAGTGGACTTGTATGGTGATAAATATAGACCAAAGCAAATAAGGTAGAATATTTATAAATACAAAGATAATTTTACAAATATTTTATATAACTGTATAGTTCATAAGAAGAATATTGTTAGCTTGTGTTAGGTTTGGGGGGGGTTTGTATATTTTGATAAAAACACAATGAATTTGTAACTCTGTATATTCTCTACAGTTTATAGCAAAGCAGTTTTAAGATGGCAATGTCGTGTTTATAGTTCAATTGTGGCACTTTTACTACAAGTAACATGTTGCAGTAATGACTCAAGTATTAATGACCAAATTAGAATTAAAGTAAGTGTAAGAGAACGTAAATACTATACGTTGTCAAAGACTGTAATTTGCTACATAATCACATCTGTATTTTTGTTTAGAAGAAAATATTAAATGCAGATGTTAAGGATTGATAAAGAGTCTAATTTTATTTTTAGAAAGAGAGATTATAACTGTTTTTGCTTAATTAAAATAACATGTTCCTATTTTTCTGTAAGTCTCTCAATTTTTTAAAATTGTTTTAATACTTATATAAATTATATGATCCACAGATACATATCTTCTAATAGTTAGTGGAAGATTAAGCAACACAGTTACCAAGTAGTCCCTTCATTAAGGTCAGAACACTGAATTGAGAGCATGCCAGAGCTCAAGGGAAGTGATGGTATTTCCTGGCATCATGCAGGGTGAATGCAATACAGAACAGAATCTACCTGCTCAGTGTTTCAGAGGGCTGGAAACACAAGTGAACTATGTTTAATCCTTTGCAATATCTTAAATGTGTTCTTGACGACCTGAAACTTGAAAAATTCTTTTCAGTTCTACTTGTAACCTTGTAGTATAGATTGTGTATTTTACAGACAGTACTTTTTTGGGCTTCTGTCAAGAAACAGTTCAAAACTCAGATACCTAATTGCATATGAAAATATGAAGATACATACAAAATACAAGGCCATGCATATTGAAAGTACTTCCCCCTTCAGCTAGGTGTCACTCGTCTGTAACCTGCATTAAAAAGCAAACTTAAGCTAAATTATGCAGGTCATTTTGGGATGGTTGTCAGGAGAGATATATAACTAAAAAAAAGTTAGAAGTTTGCTAATTGTAATAAATACTTTTTTTCTCTATTTGAAATGCTAATTAAAAAGACAAGTGAGTCATCATGAAGTTTGTGCATCTAAACAAAATGTTAGTCAGTCCTCATTTATGATACACCCAAAATCAGAACAAATGTAGTAAATGATACTGCTGTCTTCCGTGGATTGAAATTGCATGACAGCTAAACGACAGGCAGAAGCATTTGAAGTAAGCCACTATATGTTATCATTACTATTACTCGTTCTAAACTTCTTAATGCTGCAGCTATCACTGACAGTTCAGCACCTTGGCTGTGAGGTTCTCTCACAAGAAGCAAACATCCCCCCTGGTACACCCCCATTGTTAAATGAAGAGATCTTTCTCGTAAGTTTGCAACTCAGCACACCAGTGTTTGTTTTGACCATGTCCTTAGCTGCCCAGACCTACCTGTCATACAAATACTCCTAAAATGTAACTTCAAAAGAGGCCAAAAATGAATGTTATGCAATTGAAACATTGATACAGAATAGCATAACATGATGTTTTGAATATTGTATGTTAGACTAAAGCAAAACTTTTTTTTTAAATAAAACCGCGTCAGGAATCAGACAGTGGCAAAACTTGCACTGATAATGCAGGTCACTGCTTCAAAGGAAGCTGATGCTAACTTAAATCAGTAAACCCCAACTGTAGTCATAACATTTGAGGGAATATGGAGGCAGTAGAGTCACTCTACCTTTCAAAGTGTGGCAATGCACAGTTCAAGCACACATCTCCATTCACAGGGTGCTGCCCTGTTGCTTTTCCAGATCAAAGCTCGGACTCTGCCCAGGTGAGCCTCAGTTCACCAGCCACTAGCCAGACAGGGCAGCCAGCCTAGACAGCCAACTGTAGATAATCAAATCCTCAATTTGTACTGTAGAGGAACCTCTCATTTCCAACAGGTTAAAATTCAGCTTATGCAAACTCATGTCTTTGTCAGGTTTAGGTTTTGCATTCACACAAATACACCTGTTACTGCTGTGATGAAGCAGTTTATTCCCCACCACTACCGTGCTTGCCTTGAAACACATCTGTCCTTCCCCAGCCACAATGTGGAGTGTGGGGATGAGGAAGGAATGTCACCACTGTTGAAGAAGCAGGGGGGGAGAAGTTGGATGCAGGAAAAGCCATTAAGAAATAACAACAGATTATATGGCTGCATACTGTATCGTAGTGATAATGGCAAGATTTGTGCAGGAAAAATAAAAAATGGCCAGAGCACCACAGCAGGGGACTTCAGTTAGGGAAGATGACAGATGCTGGCCTGCAACTTTCCAAACTTCCCTTTAACAGCAGGGCAGACTGAAGAAGGCCTTTATGTGTAGAGTGAAGAACCCTAGTCCTATTCTGCTTCCTGAAACAGCTTTAGCCAGCTGAACTACCTGTGTTTCAGGACGTATCAGTCATGAAAGGCTTTCACCAGACTCTGTGCCTACGGGGTCTGGGAACAGATGTACCCTCAGTTTGACCCAGAGTGGCACTGAAGCGGCCGTGTCATCTGCAGCCGAGGGCTGGGTGGGTTGTGCAGGCCCAAGGCAGACACCCACCACCAGTGCAGGACCGGGGTGAAGTCGGATGTAATAACCCAGATCCCAGAGTTTCACATTAGGATCGATGTCTTCAAGAATCCATGGTAGAAAATGTGATGCAAAGGCCCTTCAGTTCTTGATGAAGGCGAGCTGCTGCAGCCTGCAAACACCTCTGGGTGCTGTGTGATTCCTGAGGGAAGCGTTGCCTGTGGCATTCTGCAGGCAGCGCAACATCTGCTCCTGGGGCAGTGCTGGCAGCCAAGCCATTTCCTACTTGTTTCATGGCATTTCTCACACGGCCGAACAGCTGAACGTGAACTAGTGACACCAGAGGAGATCCAATGGAGCCCGTACTGTGCTTTGCACAGGGACAGGCGCTTGGCACACCACAGACCAAAATGGCCGGACCTGCCACTCGTTCCATTTGTGGAATGGGCATTTCCATGTGACCACCTGCATTTAGTGTGACCAATCTCGGCATAGAGAGCACAGCGTTCGACGTGCCGGGCTGCCGAGCCCTCTGCCCCGGTGAGAGGCACAGAACCACAGAACTGATTAGGTTGGAAAAGACCTGAGATCATCGACTCCAACCTATCACCCAACACCACCTCGTCAACCAGAGCCTGGCCCTGAGTGCTACGTCCAGTCTTCTTTTAAATATCTCCAGGGACGGCGACGCCACCACCTCCCTTGGCAGCCCATTCCACTGTCTAATCACCCTTTCTGTGAAGAATTTCATCCTAATGTCTAACCTATACCTCCCCTGGTGCAGCTTAAGGCTATGTCCTGTCTTCCTGACTATAGAGCAGGGGAAGGAGCGGTGAGGGCAAGCTCCGGAACCGGCCGCGCCCC
>WEZZ01004794.1:17166-28408 GCA_013400585.1 Chloropsis cyanopogon
TATAAATATATGTTTTAATATTATATATCTTTATATATTATTATGTATATTACATAAAATATTTATATTTTATATATTTCTATATTTTAACAAAGCAGAATAACAAAATATTACTATTAATATTATAACAGCAATAACTATAATAAAATTTATTTTTATTTTTATTATTACTATTATTACTATCATTACTTTATTACTATTATTATCATCATCAGGATTGGGCTGCTTGCTCATAGAATGATCCCCACTAATGGCCTCACCCCTGGACATTTAGGGCAGCCATGGTCCCTCAACCCCAAAAGTTAAATTTCAGCTCAGTATTTAAAGCTTCAGCAGGGATGGAGGCAGGAGAGGAGGCAGCACCAGACGTACTGAGGCAAAAAAGCTCCTGCATGGGGCTGAGCTGGTCCCTCCGTGCTGGTCACTCCGTGCTGGTCACTCCGTGCTGGTCACTCCGTGCTGGTCACTCCGGGGTGGTCACTCCGTGCTGGCTACTCCGTGCTGGCTACTCCGAGCTGGCCACTCTGAGCTGGCCACTCCGAGCTGGTCACTCCGAGCTGGTCACTCCCTGCTGGTCACTCTGTGCCATTCCCCGCCCCATCACTGGGCTCTGTTCCCTGCGGTGCTCCAGGCTCCCCTGCAGCCGGGGGTGGCTGGGGCAGTCTCGGGGCAGGGTGTTAATTAGGCAGGCCCTAATTGCCCCGCTGTGCAGGCTGCAGGCCGGCAGTTCCTGGAGGAGGAGGCCGAGCTGTCCCTGCTGGATGCCGAGGGGGTCTCGTCGGACGAGAGCGAGGGCACCGAGGAGGAGCTGAGCCCGTCCCTGGCCCAGTTCCTGGACGATGAAGGGGAGCCCACGCAGGCCCTCAATGGTGAGTGGGGAATTGCCAGGGGATCCCTGGGGTGGGAGCCAGGAGCAGGAGCTGCTCCTCACCCGGCCTCAGGAGCTGCTCCTGCCGCGGCACCCAGGGCTCTGCCAGCCTGGGAACGTCCTGGATCCTGAGGGAAGGGCTGGGGCTGGGCCAGGGAGGGCCAGGCTGGAGATCAGGAAAGGTTCTGCTTCCCCCAGAGGTGCTGGCACTGCCCAGGCTGCCCAGGGAATGGGCACGGCCCCGAAGCTGCCAGAGCTCCAGGAGGGTTTGGGCAGCGCTGCCAGGGATGGACAGGGTGGGATTTGGGGTGTCTGGGCAGGGACAGGGGCTGGGGTGATCCCTGGGGGTCCCTCCAGCTCAGGATATTCTGGGATGGAATGGCAGCTTCAATGACACAGGCTGGGTACACTTGGAATCCCAGGATGGTTTGGGCTGGAAGGGACCTTAAATCCCCCCCAGTGCCACCTCTGCCATGGCAGGGACACCTCCCACTGTCCCAGGCTGCTCAAGCCCCAGTGTCCAGCCTGGCCTTGGGCACTACCAGGGGTCCAGGGGCAGCCCCAGCTGCTCTGGCAATTCCAGCCCAGCCAGGAATTCCCAATTCCCAATCTCCCATCCATCCCTGCCCTCCTTCAGCTCAAAGCCTCAGGCCTGGCCTTTGGGATTTCCAGAGATGGCTGGAGAATTGCAGATCTTTCCTTTGGGAAATAAAGGTTTTTGGGAAACCATAAAGGACTACAGAGAACACAGTGCAGCAGCTGTGAATTAAAAATTGTACCTGTCTGAATGCTGAGTTCTTTTTCCCGTGGTTTGTTTCAGACAGTGCGATGAGGGCAGTTTACCTGAGCTCCGTGCGCAGTCCCGCCCTCGGCAGCCGCTACAGAATGGTCCAGCGGGAGTTCAGCCCCTCGGGCATCTTCTCCCAGGTGGGAAGGGCAGGGCTCCTCTCCCTGGGGAATCCCCCCGGTGGGACCACGGCGAGGGTCTTGGGCTGCTCTGAAGAGCAGCCACAGCCTTTTGTTGGTAAAATATGAGTTCCAACACAAAACTTCAGCCTGGAGGAGGGAAGGAGCTGGGGAAACCTCAGAGCCCCTGGCAGGGCCTGAAGGGGCTCCAGGAGAGCTGGAGAGGGACTGGGGACAAGGGATGGAGGGACAGGACACAGGGAATGGCTCCCAGTGCCAGAGGGCAGGGATGGGTGGGAGATTGGGAATTGGGAATTCCTGGCTGGGCTGGAATTGCCAGAGCAGCTGGGGCTGCCCCTGGATCCCTGGCAGTGCCCAAGGCCAGGCTGGACACTGGGGCTGGAGCAGCCTGGGACAGTGGGAGGTGTCCCTGCCATGGCAGGGGGGCACTGGGTGGGGTTTGACCCCTCAGCCCCAGTGTTTGTGTGTGGGGAGGGCTGGACGAGCCAAGGGCCTTTCTGGTGAGGAGCAGCAAAACCACTGCAGTTTCCCAAAACCCTGGCTCTGTTCTCCCCCCAGATTCCCGAGCAGGACGTGGCCTATGCTGAGGACAGTTTCTGTGTGGGGGACGAGGAGGAGGAGGCTCCGAGTGGCTGCAGTGAGGAGGAGGTGCCTGTGAACCTTGCCCTGCTCAGCACCGAGGGCAGCAGCAGCAGGAGGCAGTACCTGACCCGCCGCAGGAGGAGGCTGAACCAGGCTGGGAACGCTCCTGCCCCCGTGCAGAGGAAGAAACCCTCCAGAATTATTGTCCTGAGTGACTCCAGCGAGGAGGAGATGGGAGCCAGCAGGGAGAAGCCCCTGGAAGCAGGGCAGGGCAAGGGGCAGCTCCCCAGGGCCCTGCCCTCTGCACAGGCAGCCACAGCTCCTCAGGCTGGGGCTCAGGACACAGAGAGGCTGCTGGGCTGGCAAGGTTCAGAGCCTGGGATGCTGGATCTGCCCCCAGAGCACCCAGGCAGGAGCACGTCCATCCCCACAGCTGCCTCTGGCTGCAGGAGCACGGATCTGCAGGCTGCTGGTGAGGTCAGTGCCCAGGGAACGCAGGGAGCTTCCTTGGGGGACAGGATTCCTGTGCCAGGGCTGCTCTGAGGGCTGGCAGCAGCAGGAGTCAGGGAATCATGGAATCATGGAATCATGGAATGGTTTGGATCGGCAGGGACCTCAAAGCCCATCCCACTGCACCCCTGCCGTGGACGGGGCACCTTCCATAGAGCAGGCTGCTCCAGCNATCCCAGTGCACCCCTGCCATGGACAGGGGCACCTTCCATAGAGCAGGCTGCTCCAGCCTGGCCTTGCACACTTCAGGGACCATCTCCCTTTCCTTTCCTTTGTACTCCCAGGGTAACCTGGAGGGTTTTAGGAGTGAACAAATGAAAACTGGGGTTGGATTCTCCCCTGGGTCTGACAGTCACGGAGGATCGTGGATCCGTGTGGAACAGCAGTGTCCACTGATTGTTTAGGTTTGTAGTTGGAAAACCCTGGTTCACTGTCTGAATTCAGGGCTCCCAGCACCTCCCTGAGGTTGGGGTCCTGATCTCCCACACCTCCCAGCCTTCCTCTGTCCTTTACAGGACCCAGGTTTTGTTGAACTTCTTAGTGAAAGCTGCTGCTTTTGTCATCCAAACTCTGGGATAATCAGCTCAGCTCAGTGGGGAGACTGATACAGGGATTAAAGTGTCAAAGTGCTGATACTGCAGAACATCCTTTTATTGGTGTGATGGAAAATCATGATCTGTGATTTTCAACCCTCACAGGTGTACAGCTCTTTGAAGAAGACCCAGGGGAGCAGCTCAGGCTCGGCCAGTCCTGCTGTCCCAACCCCTTCCGCAGCCACGGCTCGGATTTCCCGGGTCCCTGGGGATCAGAGCCCCTCCCTGGCTGGGATCTCCCGTGTTCCCAAGGATCAGAGCCCCTCCCTGGCTGGGATCTCCCATGTTCCCAAGGATCAGAGCCCCTCCCTGGCTGGGATCTCCCGTGTCCCTGAGGATCAGAGCCCTTCCCTGGCTGGGATCTCCCGTGTCCCTGAGGATCACAGCCCCTCCCTGGCTGGGATCTCCCGTGTTCCCGGGGATCAGAGCCCCTCCCTGGCTGGGATCTCCCGTGTCCCCGGGGATCACAGCCCCTCCCTGGCTGGGATCTCCCGTGTTCCCGGGGATCACAGCCCCTCCCTGGCTGGGATCTCCCGTGTCCCTGGGGATCACAGCCCCTCCCTGTGCATCCTGGCCGACAGCCGGGAGATCTCCTCGGGGCCGGAGGTGCTCTCGTGCCTGCGGGCGGTGCACGGGCTCCGGGTGCAGGTCTGCTCCCTGGGCACCAGCGATTACATCGTCAGCAACCGCCTGGCCGTGGACAGGGTGCTGCAGTCGGAGCTGCAGAGCCCCGGGAACAGGAATAAACTCAGCCAGAGGCTGCAGCGCCTGCAGGGCATCTTCGAGAGGATCTGTGTGATTGTGGAGACAGACAGGGTCAGGCCAGGTGGGTGCTGCCAGAGTGCTCTGAGGGACACAGGGAATGGCCCCCAGTGCCAGAGGGCAGGGATGGATGGGGGATTGGGAATTCCTGCCTGGGAGGGTTGGAGGTACTGGGCTGGAATTCCCATGGAAGCTGTGGCTGCCCTGGATCCCCAGACAGGTTTGGACACTGGGGCTGGGAGCAGCCTGGGACAGTGGGAGGTGTCCCTGCTATGGCAGGGGTGGGATGGGATGGGATGGGATGGGGTTGGGATCCCAACCCAAACCATTGTGGGATTCCATGTCAGGAACAAGCACAGTTTTACCCATGCACAATCATTTGTTTTGATCCAAAATTCCAAACTCTGCAATGAAATTATTCCACTAGGCAATAACAGGGTCTTGCTTTCCTGTCCTTCCTCTCCTCAGGAGAAACATCCCGGTGTTTCCAGAGGACTCAGTACTATGATGGGGTGCTCTCAGCCCTGGTCCAGGCTGGAATCAGGATCCTCTTCAGCTCCTGCCAGGAGGAAACTGCAGCTCTGCTGAAGGAGCTGGCTCTGCTGGAGCACAGGAAGGACGCGGCCATCCAGGTGCCAACGGAGCCGCAGGGGCACCGGAGAGACATCCTCGGCTTCTACCTGAGCATTCCCAGCCTCAGCTACGGGGCTGCGCTCAACCTCTGCCACTCCTTCAGCTCCATCGCGGCCGTGGCCAACAGGTACCACAGCTCAGGGCCGGGCAGGGGCTCCGGGGCCCCGCCTTCCGCTCCTTCTCCTCCCCTGGAGCCAGGGAGAGCATTCCTGCACTTTTCCTGCCGGGATGGCTGCTCAGGGAATCCCTTCCTGCACCTTTCCTGCCGGGAGAGCTGCTCAGGGAATCCCTTCCTACACCTTTCCTGCCGGGACAGCTGCTCAGGGAATCCCTTCCTGCGCTTTTCCTGCCGGGATGGCTGCTCAGGGAATCCCTTCCTACACCTTTCCTGCCGGGACAGCTGCTCAGGGAATCCCTTCCTGCACCTTTCCTGCCGGGACAGCTGCTCAGGGAATCCCTTCCTGCACCTTTCCTGCCGGGACAGCTGCTCAGGGAGAGCCTTTCCCCCGCTCTGCCAGGAGCTTTCCTGTCCCATCTCAGCTCTTTGCACGTTCCAGTCTCTCCCGCTGAGCAGCCCAGGGCTCTGACACGGGCTCTGCTTCCACCCTCCCTCCTGCTGCCCACCCTCTCTTTCCCTCTGGCATTCCCTGTTGTCACTGCTCAGGTGTGCTGCCAGCCCTCGGGCACCTGTGCAGAGGTGACCGCAGCAGCTCCCGGTGCTGCCCCATCCCGGGCAGTGCATCCCGGGCTCCCGGAGCTGCCCCATCCCGGCTCCAGGCTCCTCCGTTCCCTCTCTTGCAGCTCGGTGCCGGCGCTGGCGGCGGGGGCGCGGCTGAGCCGGCCCCAGGCCGAGGAGCTCCATCGGTTCCTGCGCCACGACTTCGACCTGCAGCTGCTGCCTCAGCCCCTGCCCGCCAAGGGGAAGAGCTGAGCTCGGCACTGCGGGCCCTGCACTGCACTTTACCCACTCGGGATTGATTGGATGTAAATTGTGTAAATAAACACTTGTCAAACCTCAGGGTGCGGGAGCTGCGCTGCCCCGGCTGGCGCTGCCCCGAGTGTCCCCAGAGTCCCCGGGCCGGGGGAGGGCACAGCTCTGGGGCAGGGCTGGGGGCGGTCATCCCCAATTCCTGTAAAAACCACAAGAATGGCTCGAGAACTTCGGCAAAGTTTGGGGAGTGACGGTGAGGAGCCCACCCGCAGCTCCTGCCATCGCTGCACCGAGCCCGTGTGCCCAGGGGAAAAGGGAATCGCCGGTGTTCCGTGTGCCCGGGGGAAAAGGGAAACGCCGGTGTTCCGTGTGCCCAGGGCAAAAGGAATCGCCGGTGTTCCGTGTTCCCAAGGGAAAAGGGAATCGCCGGTGTTCCGTGTGCCCGGACAGGGGTGGGTTCGGGGGCCCCGGGGCAGCGCGGTCCGCGTTCCGCGCTGCCTCTGAGCCCGGTCCTGCCGCAGCCTCTGCTGCCACCAGCTGGAAAAGGACCGGGATCGCTGTTCCCGTCCCTTGGAGCGGCAGCACTTCCCGGGAAGAGGCTGGGACAGGGAGAAATCCATCCCTGGAGCAGGAGCTGTCCTGGGCAGCCGGGGTCTGCCCCGCTCAGGTGGGACCCAGCTGCAGAGCTACCCCAGCCCGGGAGAGCCCAGAGGAATCCACGGAGCTTCTCCAGGGCTGGAGCCAGGCTGGGAGAGCTGGGAATGTTCCCTGGAGAGGAGAAGGCTCCAGGGAGAGCTCAGAGCCGCTGGCAGGGCCTGAAGGGGCTCCTGGAGAGCTGGAGAGGGACTGGGGACAAGGGATGGAGGGACAGGAGCCAGGGAATGGCTCCCAGTGCCAGAGGGCAGGGCTGGATGGGAGATTGGGAATTGGGAATTCCTGGCTGGGCTGGAATTGCCAGAGCAGCTGGGGCTGCCCCTGGATCCCTGGCAGTGCCCAAGGCCAGGTTGGACATTGGGACAGTGGGAGGTGTCCCTGCCATGACAGGGGGGCACTGGGTGGGGTTTGAGGTCCCTTCCCACCCAAAGCTCTCCATGATTCCAAACCAAGAGGATGAAGCCTTGCAGGCACCATTCCAAGCTGGACAGCTCCTGGATTCTGCTGCCCCACAACAATTTTGAGTAATGTGAGTAAAAAAAAGCTTGTCCTTGTTTATTACATTAAGGAAGTGTAAAAATTCAAGCTTTCCCTAGAGTAAATTAAAAAGCAATTTCAGTTCCTTCCAAACTGCTCCTGAATTTATTATACATCCAGCCCAGAATATATTTTAGCTTAAAATTAATCAGAACTTGGCAGTCATTGGTATCTATGTACACTTCTCCTTCCCAGCAGAAACAGGACACCGAGAGGAGGAGCCTGGAGAAGGAACTGCCACTTTGTACACACGGAAAAGCCAGCAGTGCTGGCAGGGTGGGAATGGAGTTAAAACACATAAAACCACAGCAGAGCAGCTTTTCCAACTGAACTCAGCATTCCAGCAGCGGAACCCCCGTGCTCTGAACAGCAAGAGCTGAACAACACAGCCACAAAGTCCTTTAGATGGAAAAGAAGGAAGTGCTGAACAACACAGCCACAAAGTCCCTCAGGTAGAAAAGCAGGAATCCTCCTGCTCCTCACTGGACGAGTCTGGAGTCTCAGGCGCAAAGAGCTTCCCCACCACGGGGGCTGGGGTCACTCCTGCAATAAAAGCAGGGATTAGCAGGGGTGTCCCAGCGGGAAATGGGGGCAGAGAAGGTTCAGAGAGCAAAGGGCTGATGGGACACAGCTCACAGTGATGCAGAAGGAAGGGAAGGAGCTGGAAATGAGGAGGAGAAGCCAGGAATACTCACTCTTGGTTCTGCAGGAAGCCGGTGTCCTGAGCGGAGCTCCAGCCTGAGGGAGGGAAGGAGAGAGGCTCAGCCAGGGCTGGCACCAGCTCAGGGTCCCCATTTCCCAGGATTTCCAGAATTTCCCTGAACCACAGGCACAAGCTGCTCCCAGGATCACAGGGTTTTATGGAAGAGCCAAAGGAGCTGCAGAGCCTGGGAGGGTGGAGGAATCAATACCTAAATTCAGGGACTGGGATACAAGGTGACTTATGGTCACTATCAGGAGCTGGACTGGATGGTCCTTGTGGGGCCCTTATGGGTACCTCAGGATATTCTATGGCTATTGTTCCTTTTTGCACTGTTCAGAAGAATTTAACGAGAACCTAAAGATCATGGAATTCCAAAGCAATTCCAAATCCCAACTAAAAGCAATGGAGCTAATCCTGACAATAAAGAGCTCCCTTCTCACAAAGGAACTTCTCTGCACAGCAGCAGATACCAAACCCAGGGAGGGCTCCCGTTTTCCATCCAGAGCACACGGGGGCTGTGATCCCGGGATTCTGTCTCCTCTGGCCAAGCTGTGCCTGCTCAGGTGGAATGGGCAGTGTCCGAGGGAAGCAGCAGCATTACCGACTTCTTCTTGACCTTGTCCCAGGTGCCTCTGCTGCCCTGGGTGTTCCTCTGCAGGCGGAACACGTGCCGGTCGTAGTCGTTCCTGGGGCACAAGGGAGCAGGGCTCAGCAGGGCTGGAGTGCTGCCCTGGAACCCTCTGCCTGCAGCCACGGGGCCCACACAGCTCCAGCTCCCTCAGGGAATGAGCTGGGCTGGAGCACGGGCTGCAAATCCCAGAGCAGGGATCACACAGAGCCTCATCCCCTTCCCAGGGCCAGCCCATGGCCACCGGACAAACCCCACCGGCTCCAGGCTCCCAGATGGCTCCAGCAATGTGAGCAGAGCCTGAAGCCCCAGCCAGGGCCCTTCCCAGGCTGGCAGCAGGAGCTGCCCACACGGAGCTGAGCAGCTCCAGCAGCACACGGAGCTGCAGGGAAGAGCTTTCCCCAAGGCTGCAGGAGTGGCTGGAGTGAGCTGCTGCCCCAGCCCCAGGAGCCACCTTTCTCAGAGACAAAAAGGGATCCTGGGGCAATGCCAAGGCTCGCAGGGGGCTGCTGGAGGAGCTCCTACCTGTTGATGGGGACCAGCATTCCCGGGCTGATGTGCTCACACTGCGGGGTTTTCACGGGGGGAAAGAGGCCTGAGGAGGGGGTGAGCGGGAACTCTGACAGGGTGAAATCCTCAGTGTCCTTGTCCTGGCTCCCTCGCAGTGCTGGCAGCTGCAGAGCCACCTCAGAGCTGTCAGTCCCTGAGCCTGGAGTGCCTGTCTCCCCCTACCAGCAGCCTCTCCACTCCTCCCTGCCCTGGATCTGACTCCCCCTGTCCCTGCTGAGGCACAGCCTCAGCCCCGTGCCCAGAACTGGACGTGACCCTGCACCTCCACCTTGCTCTGAGTGCCCCTCCAGACCCTGCCCAGAACTTGGCTGAGGGGTTTTGGTGCTGCCACACCCTCAAGAAGTCATTTCTGGTTCTAATCCCAAGCTCCAAGCTGCCCAGGACTGCTCAGAAGGACAATTACCCAGGTGGTGCTGTCACCATTGAGAGCCTCCTCCCACCCTGTCCAACCTTCTCACTGCCACCAGCCACGGGCTGCTACAGCACGTGAAGGAAAGAAGCCTCTTCCCACAGATCCCAGGATTTTGTTGGTGGAACTGGAGCAGCCCCCTGGCACAGCCAGCAGGAGAGCAGTGCCACAGGTGCTGCTGTCCCAGCTTTACCTGCACCCTCCTGCTCTGGAAGGGCGTCGCGGTGAAGACGTCGTCGTGGTTGTCCTTGGGCAGCTGCTCCAGGAACTCCCTCATCTGCTGCTTCCTTTTGAGGGTGCCCACCTTGGCAGTGATCACTGGCTCCTTCTTACCTGCAGGATCTGAACAGGAATTGTCTGAGACAGCAGCTGTGGGGTTAAATTCACTGCCTGCAGTCAGTGCCACAGCCCAGTCTGTCCTCTGGTGAAATCTCTTAGAGATTCTTCAGGATCCTTTTGAGCTCTCACACTAGTTTCGCTTTCCAAAGCACTTTCCCCACCCCANCATTCTAACCCCAAGTTCCAAGCTGCCCAGGACTGCTCAGAAGGACAATTACCCAGGTGGTGCTGTCACCATTGAGAGCCTCCTCCCACCCTGTCCAACCTTCTCACTGCCACCAGCCACGGGCTGCTACAGCACGTGAAGGAAAGAAGCCTCTTCCCACAGATCCCAGGATTTTGTTGGTGGAACTGGAGCAGCCCCCTGGCACAGCCAGCAGGAGAGCAGTGCCACAGGTGCTGCTGTCCCAGCTTTACCTGCACCCTCCTGCTCTGGAAGGGCGTCGCGGTGAAGACGTCGTCGTGGTTGTCCTTGGGCAGCTGCTCCAGGAACTCCCTCATCTGCTGCTTCCTTTTGAGGGTGCCCACCTTGGCAGTGATCACTGGCTCCTTCTTACCTGCAGGATCTGAACAGGAATTGTCTGAGACAGCAGCTGTGGGGTTAAATTCACTGCCTGCAGTCAGTGCCACAGCCCAGTCTGTCCTCTGGTGAAATCTCTTAGAGATTCTTCAGGATCCTTTTGAGCTCTCACACTAGTTTCGCTTTCCAAAGCACTTTCCCCACCCCATCTTCAGGAGAGGGCCATGGTGACTGTCACGGTGACTGTGACAGAGCTGTGCTCACACGTGGCTCAGAGGGCAAACCCACGGGTGTGTCCCTGTGTGGAGGCAGCAAGGCTCAGACAAAGGCTCTGCTGCTCAGACACTTCCACTGAAGCCAGGCCCAGGGAAGGCTCAGCTCAGCTTCTGTCCATGGCAAACCTTAATCCAGCCCAGCCCCCAGACGAAGCTGCAGTGTGGGGATGGCAAACACCAGAGAATGGCACCGGGCTGTGCTGACTCCACACTGCCCTTGGGCATCCAAGGACCAAATCCCATCTGGACAGAGCTCTGCAAGGAGCTCAGGACCTGCTGGGCCCCCAGGAGCCTCTCAGGATGTCAGGAGCTCTTTGCCCCAAGGGGTCAAGGCCAGTGAAATTCAGTCTTCCCCTCATGCCAACAACTTGAAAACTCCACAAAGAACCTTTCCCTTCTTGTCACCTCAGTCATTCATGACATCCTCCAACCTCCACACCAAAAGGTGACGTAGCTCACTGTCACACCCTGATGTGCTCTTGTGGATTTATCCCATGGAAGCAGAATTGGTGAGGCTGGAAAAGCCCTCCCAGCCCAGGGAGTCCAACCCTTCCTCAGCACTGCCCAGGCCACCATTGCCCCATGTCCCCAAGTGCCACATGCACAGAGCAACCCTCCCTGGGCAGTGCCAAGGCCTGATCCCCCTTTCCATGGGGAAATTCCTGCTGGTGCCCACCCTGAGCTGCCCTGGCCCAGCCTGAGGCCGTTCCCTCTCCTCCTGTCCCTGTTCCCTGGGAGCAGAGCCCGACCCCCCCGGCTGTCCCCTCCTGGCAGGAGCTGTGCAGAGCCACAAGGTCCCCC
>WEZZ01004801.1:231-15710 GCA_013400585.1 Chloropsis cyanopogon
TTAAACGTTTATATCTACTCTAAATATCTCACAATAAATATGTTAATGCACTGCACACATTCCTATTGCCTTATTTTGAACATTGTTCTGAATTTTATGGGCAAAAATCAATGCTACACTTTTTGAAGGTCTGCCAATATTAGCTTTCAACTCATCTGCAGCTTAGAAGGTTTTCTGCTACAAACTTTGGTCACTATTATGCAAAGTTAAAATAGCTTGTTTCTGGGATTCAATGCTTTAACACAAGCACATGTGCACCAACAATAGTATACAGCCATGCCAGCAAGTCTGTACAAGTTTACTCTAGTACAAAGAATTGTGAAGCAGTCAATCAACTCAAGAAGGTTGAGAAGTGTACACAAAGCAGAAACAAAAGGTTATCCCATTAAAAATACATTATTGCTCATCCACCTGGTTGTATTTTTCAGTAAATAGCCCCCATTCCCCAAAATAGTTCAAAAGGACTAAAAAACTGCTGCCAGTTGCTTCAAAGGAATTTTTTTCAGTAAGACTCCAATTGTTCCAAATCACTAAACTGAACAAAACCCACAACAAAGTTTAACAATTTAATCCTGCATGCAGTATTTCTCTCTCGGAGTAGAAACCAAAATGTTGCCTTTTAATTGCTACATCTTTACCCATGTGAGAATTGAATTCTACATCGCCAGAGTGAATAAGGGCTGAATATCCAAAATCCAGATGCCGTGTGAACAAAATAGTCATTACTGAAACATCACAGCATTTAGTTATTTATAGACTCTATTCAGATTCCACCACTAGCAAGACAGCACATGTTACAACATCCTTTTTGAATAGCCTTTCAGAGCACTTGAAAGATCTATTTTACAAGCTTATACCACCATCCAGAGAAGAGTCATGTATATAGGGTAGAAGTAAAACACAGCAGGCAAACACATGCACTTGAAGGAATAAAGAACATCTAATCACTTTTCATGTAAAAAGAATGTTGAAGTGTTTTCTTGTAATACTGACATTCACTCTGAGAGCCCTTCTCATAAAAGATCTATTACCCATAGAGATGCAGCATTTTGGAAACATGTGCTGATGTTTTCTAGGAGATCACTTGAAGGAAGAAAGAAAACTGCCTATCCCCAGCTGGCATACAACACACTGTATGTGTTTTTCTGTGAGTAAAGACTCAAAGACAAAGTTCATCAAGGAGTATAACTTTCCCTTTTGACCCAACCAACTAATCTTTTCAGTGTGACCCTGCCTGCAGGGCAACCTGGTGGATAAAATGTCTTTGCAAATAAGTAGATCTGTTCAAAAGTCAGTGTATGAAATTCTGTTTCCACAGGCAAAAGGAAAAGTCAGGCGAGAGGGACTTATGAAGAGTGATGCCCAAAATTTGCTTTTAGGTTGTTTTTGGTCTAAAACCTTCCCCTCTCATTGCTTTATTCAAGGTGGAAGGCATGACAGAGACTCACAGGCAAGCACAGACCTACTGAACTCCTCAAAGGATTCACACCCAGTACAGAATTAGCCCCCTGGAAACACATCTGCCTGCACAGCTGGAGCATCCCACACCACATTGCACCATCAGTCCTCCTTTGCTCCTTGTGTTTTATACTGCTCTTTTTTTCCTTTCTGCCCCTGGTGCACACACATTCTTGCCGATACAAGCCAGTGCCAGGGGCCACTATCCAAAAGGTAATTTAGACTCTCAAGGTCACACCTGTGCTTCATCTTCAGAGCTGCTGCAAAGATACTCTTTGGTTCCCAGTAGTGAGACACTCTCCTGGCCAGTCAATGCACAGGTCTCCTGCTCCAGCAGGTCTGTGGGCAAGAGAGGCCCAGAGGCAAAGGGCCTGCAAAGATCTTCTTTCTGACTGTAGTGGAGAGATTATTTTTGAACATTTGTCCTGGAAGGCAAAATGCTTACCCAAAAGTAGAGAAGGAAGCAGTGGTACAGCAATTCTGGTCATGAGCCTAGAGCTGTGATGGCATTGTTATAATAAAGGGATGGGGGGGTGTGAATAATGCCAGGCAACTCTGCCATCCCTGTGTCATTAAGACAACATGACCACCTGCCAGACCTAAATGTTCTCTGCTGCATAAACATGCCAGGCTCACGTGAAAGCAATATTTGATTCAATGGTTTTTCCATCTGGATTTTTACATGCAAAAGAAGTCGTTACTTCCCCTTGACTGTATCACTTCTGTTGTCCTCAAAGAGTTAAATATAGAAACATCTGAAGGCAGGAGCTGACATGGCAGCAATAGTTGTAGATCTCTGTACAGAAATGAAATGAGGACAGATAATAACCACTGGTGTTTGACTCCTCATTGTTTTCCTAGTTTTGGGACAAAGCACCATATTGTATAAGCAGACTCCTAAAAAATACAATATGTACAAAACAGCAGTGGTGTAATACTGTTTTGAGGATTGTGAGTTCATTTCATAAGAATGATGCTATGCCCTTCAGCTAGCTAATTAATGAGTCAGAGGTGAAGAAGTTTATTAGAGTTCTCCCACCACATTCTCTTTCACAGTTGCATTTTTATGCATGTTGTTCTGCTACACTCCCAGTCCTCCAATAGCCATTACAGGATACATTTTAGCCAGTGAGTGAAAACACTGGTAAAGGAGAGAGGGGAAAAAAAATTATTTGGCTTGGTTTTGTTGGTTTTTCATCTTGTCAACACACTTCTAAGAAGTTTTTATTTAGTATCCGATCATGCTTTGACCTTTCGCTTCCTTATCTAATACTCGGATCAGTAATGGTGTCTCATATATAACATATGCCATCAGATTGAGTCTAGGGGGTTTAATATTTTCAGGCCAGAACCACTGATGAGATACTATTTACCCCCAAATTTCTCTCACTCTTGCTGGCCAGGCTGCCTTACTAGCACTGTCAGTTTTTGTCCTCAAATTCAGATATTTGTTTGAGATTTGAATTTCATATCTGCACTTCATATATATTACTCATGTGATTTCCTTATGCCCCCACCATTGTTGGTGTATGGGGTTATCAGCTACAGGGAAGATTTAATGTTCCAATGTTGCGCAGGTCGAGCATATACACAACTCCTAGAACAGTGCAAGTAACAGTGTTGTCAAAATGTAAGGTGAATGTATCAACCCTGTGTGTGCATTTTTGCAATTCCTCTGCCCTCCTACAGTTAAAAAATTCTAAATTGGAGATACCACAGAGCATTTAAAGGCCAAGTCTTTCATTGTCTTTCCAGTGATTAAATGTGTTTCTGAAATGACTGTAAAATTAGCTTTTCTATAAAAAACATATTATTTTCTATGCTGTCATTTTCAAAGGAAATATGTAGCAATATGGATTAAACATTAAATGAGAAGCTTTTCCATAAGGCTATTGAGTCAGAAACAGAAATGCAGATAATTAATGAGAATACCCGCCCCTTGCATATTCACTTCCCTCTCCAGTAGAGGCCATTAATCTTTAAATGGGTATGAAAAGAACACACGTGTAAGAGCATGTATTAAGGAGTCACATGACAGAAAAAAAAAAAACGTATTTCTAATCTTTCCACGCCACTTTTGCACAGTCATCTTTCTGCTCCTGTTACAGGGATAACCAGGAATTCCTGGGAAGAGGAACAGGGAGAATCCCAGCTCTTCTCCAAACTGTTTCAATTTTTTTTAAGTGATTATTTAGACATCTTCTATTTTGGTTAACCTATAAAAGATTTTCTCTTTTAGATAGATGCACTTAAATGTCACAAATGGGGAAAATCTTAATTATGAATTGAGTCTTGTTGAGGCAACTTTTCTTCCTTTTGGCAGAAAAGTTCTTACAGTCTGTTCATTCCCACAGTCAAGATGTTTATAGTGAGGAGGAGACGTACCTGTGCTTTGAAGCTAAACAAGGCTTTTTAACAAGACTAATTCTGGTTGGAAAAATAAACAACGAGATGAAGGAATCACAACACTTAAGTGTTCTTACTCCTTATCTGCCCCAAGATCTTCAAACACTTCAAAACCTGATTCAGTCTGTTACTCCTCAAAACATGCTCTGTGAGGACAATTTCCAAGCAAATGACTGGGATGGCTTATGAGTAGCTGGATTTTTGAAATTTCTTAGATTTCTCCTGCACCAAACAATCATTTTGCCAGGTAAAACAATGTCAGGACAAAAAAAAAAAAAAANCCACCTCTACCACCCCACCCAAAAAACCCCAATACCAAAGAAATACCTCAAGACAAAACTTTTTTCTGAGATTCAAGTCTTGATGCCTAATTACTATGGGCTCTGCCTCTTCACCAAAGTCTAGGCTGCATTTCACATTCTTGGGGTGAAACACCTCATTCTAATCTTTTAGTTCCTTCCAGGGCACTCATCTGGGTTTGGATGAACCCCATCCACATTTTTATTCGAGGCTGCAGTCAAGAGGTTCTGCACTGCAAAGACAACATCTCCTCAAGCTGCCAAAATTTTGCATCTTAAAGGCCACACACATGGTCATTCCATCTTCTGGTCTTTCTCAACAATCTTATGGACTTCCATGTTTCCAGCTGCAGACTCTAGTGCCACTTGTTCCACACAAGAAATTCTAGACAGCTCCATTTTTAATTTTTCTTACCTAATTTCTCCAGTCTGAAAAGAAGGACTCTTATCTCCTGTCTGTGGCCTCAGGTCACACAACTCCAGCAGCCACATCTCCCACAGGAAGACCTTTGAGACTATATTACGATGACTTATAGGTTAGAAATTGAAGTCACAAATAATGGGGTCTACTAAAGCTGTCTCAATTGCTTTTCAGAAAAATATCTCAGTGTAGAAAGAGGTTTTTACAAAAAAGAAAAGTCTGATATTTGTGGTATTTTTTCTGAAACACTCCAAGATTAAAAGTTTTTCATTAATTTCAAGGTTTGCATTAAAATGTCATGAAAACCAGACAGTGGGTAGGGTTTTCTGGCTGAAAATTTCCGCGTGAGAATAATAGTAAAAAAAAAGTCAACTTAACCTCATGGACAGATTAACTAATAAAAAAGGAAAATAGAGTAGAGAGGCAGAAGTCACATTCAGACTTTATCTTAATCATATGATCATCCCATTGTAACAATCTGAACATCCCAATAAACAAATATGTAAACTACCTGGCTAAAAATGCAGCAGTATTTGGTACCCTGAAAACAGAAAGGCATTTTATCCAAAATGGTAAAGGTGTGGGGATTTTCTGTACTCAATATTATATTAAGAATCTGTTTGCTCAGATGTATGTGAAATCAGTATCCATTTTTCAGAGATAGCTTGTCTCCTTTGCAAAGAAAAAGTAAACATGCCTTCAGAGTGTTCCTCCTTAGAGCTATATTTCATGATAATGAGAAAATAAGGAACTTAGTGCTACACATGGTTCAGAATTTTCTGAACAAAAATGGTGAAAATGGGAATAAAAATAACATCTTAAAGATCTTTTTTCGTGGAGGTTCATATCTCTTTATGATAGATCTCTAAAAATTCCATGGGTATCAAAGCTGATATCAAGACCTGGAAGCTCTTTAGGCAGGAACTGCTGCCCAACAGCGAACACAGCTGTGAAGTTTCATCTTGCAGGACTGCAGATAGCAGCTTTTTCTGTCACTAGCCAGCCAAACTGCCCAGAAAGGAGCTCTGGCCCTGTGAGGATTGCACCCAGATCTGCATGGTACAAGCCTGTCCCTGAACTGCCCTTCAGTCATCACCTCCTGCCACCCAAGATACATTTCAGTAAAAACCACTCCAAGATTTGCAGCTCTAAAGGATTTGCCCTGATCAGGGAACAGTAGCTGGGCAAAGTTCTAGTTGGCAAGTGGCAGCCAAGGAGTGAGATTTCACTTGCCAGCTCAGGGAATTTCAGTTTGCAACCCTAAGAGGAAAGCTTCCAACCTCCAAAGCTTTCACCACCACTCCTGCCTGCACATTTCCGCTTCTTCCAGAAACATCTGCTTCATGGGTCCCTTTTGTGAATTAAATCAATTTGCTAACCTGGCAGAAAAGTGACCCAGCCAAAACAACTGGGTGGTTTCCTATGGAGCTGCTGAGTTAAACAGCTACACAAAGTAAGGTCCAGAGCCAGCAGGGAGGTGGGCATAAGGGTCAGCCTGGAGGAAAAGGCCAGAGGAGAGGTGAAGCAACACATCCCCTTCACAACAGAAATGCAATTCTGACTCAGCTCAGTTTGCTCCTGAAACAGCAAACTATACCCAACCTAACTCTGCAAAAAAATTCAGAATAATGTTCATAATTCATATTAAGTTGGTTAAGGCAAACTTTTCTTATATGCTACGAGATCAATAAGTTTGGGAAATAAAGGTAGCTTTTCTTGAGAGAACAAATTTAACAGTTTCTAATTACCCAAAACTGACAGGATTAAAGGTTACAACCCTTTGTAAGATTTGCATTTGCTTTAGTTAAATTTGGATCAAAGTCTGGAACTTCTACCATTCTATTATAATTGCATAGCCTTAGATGCATACCTACAAACATAAAAATACTGCCAGCATCTGATATGGAGAAACATATTCACACAAAGTGCTGTTTTGATATGCATTGCTAGCATATTCCTATTTCTGTTGTTATTCTTGCTTCAGTCATTATCCCAGGTGCATTTGACTGAATGAAAGCATAAGACCACTTGCATTAGAACACTTATAAAGTCATTTTTGCATGCCACAGAATAACGAGTTAGGACATCCTGGGTTTGATACTGTGTTCACATATTACAGAAAAGGGAAAAACTAATTTAAACTTTGATTTTAAGTGTATTTGTATTATCATTAAGTACAATACAGTCATGAAAAAAACAATGAGCTTGGACAAGAATGAAATGGGAATACTGTGGTACCACATTTAGAAATAATTTACATTACATTTACAATATTGAGTAAAGAGAAGAGTTCAGATCTTGCAAAAAAGCTACATTTTTTTCTTAGCTCACTGAGATTCATGTTCACAAGACTGTTATAAAAATATTAGCTGAACTAGAGTTTTGATGTGCTAAGGCCAAGAAGATTAAGGGGTTTTTTTGGTAAAAGCTTCATCAAAATTAGGGAGGTTTTAGCAAACTTAAACTATTTCCTCTTTCTACACTACCAAGAATCACAGGTGTGGAATAACTGATATTGACAAAAAGAACAGAAAAATTCTGTACTTTAAAAAGCAGGTCATTCTTACTTCTTTTTTCTTTGGATTATCTCACTGAAGAGCATTACTGTGCCTACTGTCCAAAAATACAATCTGTGCTTGTTTCTGGGCTTTGTTATTCTGAGTGGCTTTCATTAGCCCACCTGTCATTGATATATCCCAGGTTTAAATACAGGCAAACTAAAAAGGTTTTACTTCAGAAGTCCCCATGAGCAAGCTAAAGTGGAAAATACTGTTTCATATTTCAGATATATCTCAAAAAATACATCAAATCAAATGAACAATGACTAATAGCACACCTAAACTTCATCTAAATTGGAATTCTGCAAACAAGATTGCTAACAAAGGGGAGTACTGGAGCGTGCTGAATGAAAGCAATTTTGGCCTTTAAGCACCACAATTGTTCATCACAGCTTTGTCATAAGTTTTTCTACAGAAATTCCTAAAATTCATCCTTATGATACCTATTTATTTTCTCAGCATTTGCCAAATTCACCCACAACAGAGAACACATGGGCAGGCTGTGGAGCACCCTGGTCACAGCCAAAGCACAAGTTCTGACAGAACTCTTTTTCCTGATCTGACAGGATATGCCCTCCTGCCACTTCCATTAAATTAAGGGACCCTGAATATTCAAAGTAAATTATTTAAGCAATTAACCTTGCTGGGGAAAAAAAAAAGAAAAAAAAAAAAAAAAATCAGCAAGATCTCTGGGTCAATAGCTAGCAGGCCATCAGTCACAGGGGAGGATGAGCAGCCTGGTCCTTTCCAGTGCCACCTTTACATTAGATCTAGACAAGGTCACACAAGCACTGTGGTTTCATTCAAGTTCTTTTTTGCCTGGGTACGAACCAGACCAGAGAGCCCTGGAAGCTGAGATGTGTGTGGGATTTTTGATTCGTTGGACACTGAGGGCAGGAGGTGTGCTGTGCCTGAAGAAGGAAAGCAAGGGATAATCTGGTGGCTGGGGTGACTAAATGACCCTCTCTAAACTCAGGTTCTATCCTATTCATCTTGCTCATGTGTGATGAGAAAGAGGCCATGAAGGCAGCTTCTCAAATACAGTTACTAATTGTGTGCACCCCAGTTTTTGGCAGATAAGTGGAGCTGCCAAGTTATTCAATAGAACATCCACTTAAAAATCCTAATCCAGCAAAACAGGACAGGATGCTCCCCACCAGTTTGTCCAGGTGCACAGCCTGCTATCAGCCCCTGCCTGTCTCTCGTCCCACCAGCCAGGGCTCCCAGCCTGGACATTTCTTCCTCATAACCATCTCACAGGTAGCTCTCGTGCCCTCAGCATCTCTCTGAGGTGGGGATGCTCCCATCTCACCCAGCACTGACACAAAATTATGCCCTGCTGGGTCTTTTGCACCAGAGCTGTCCAGAAACTGAAGGTCTGATTCACTGCCAGGCAACTGCAGACTTTTGACAGGATAATTTCTCAGGCAGCCTTTGCACAAAAAGCAGTAACACAATCATGAATTATTCCTTCAGCCTTTCCTAAGTGATATTATATACCATCCAAGACACAGATCCTTCAGATACTCTCAATGTACTAGACAAAAAGTGCAAATACATCAATTGAGCCCTCCTGAGCCTACTCTTGACCATTCTGGTGGAAAGAACATTTCTGAGCTCACAGTATGCTGATTGTCCACACTAGGAGAAATGGTGAATTGTTCAGATACTACATTTAATGCAGTAGGATCTTTAGCGGCCAGCAACTGAAAAGTTCATTTTCTAGTTTATTTACGAATATAGTTTTACCTTAAGGGATTATCCATCCAAATATTCTGTGTATACTATTGCAAGTGTTTATAAATACATACCAGAAAACAATCCCAGCACAATTAATCAGGAGCAATATAACTGAACTTCTAATATAACTGAAGTCAACAACCCAGAAAAATGAAAAATCTATTCCCAGTTTTATTTGGAGCTGCATGACTGACACCTTCAACAAAAGCTTGTTCCCAGACTGTGATGATTTACAATTCAGCACTGTCTTCTGATTAAGTTCCAATTTTGTTTTAAAATTTACTAGAGTTTTTCAACATTTAATACCACTATTTTCCACTTTGAGCTTTTGTTTTAAATATAATCCTGCTCCACTAAGTCATGCTGGTTATGCATATATGCTCATTATGAAAAGAAAGAAAAAGTGACTAAAATTAATATATTGTGAAAGCCTAGAAATATCTCACCTCTCCCTTACATTTACCATATAATTTCTGGAATGTGAAAAGATGCTATTTTCGACCTGAATAGTTCTGGATTCAGGAGAAGTGGATCCTGGTTTAAAGCCAGGGTTCATTTGCCTTCCTGAGCTCCTAGGATGTTTGGTACACATGTATATGTGAATATATTTGGGCCAAATAGATTGTAAGTCCTGTAATATGAATTACTCTAGCAAATTATTGGTGCAATATTTAAAATGAATTATGAAAATACCTATATTTAGTCTGAAGCTCTAATGTTACATCGTGTCCTCACCATAGTAACAAAATCTTTTAAAGCACAAGAGGAGAGGAAGGAGCTTGAATTTTTGCACTGCAGAGACTGAGAAAGTCAGAGGGGGAAGGGAAAATCCCACTTCATGAGGTTATAAACTTCAGATAGCAATAAAAGAGAGGAAGAAAACCCAACAAAAACAAAAACAAAAAAAAAACAACCAAACAAACAAAAAAAAAAACCAACAAAACAAAACAAGAAAATCCAAGCTATAATTGTATTTATTCTGTGTTGCCAAGACCTCATTATAAACTTCTAGAAACATATCATAGAAAGAGTGAATATTCAATTTTTTAAAAATTCCTCATTTTTTCCAGCCAAAATTAAGTAGGTGAATTATGGAAACACATTCCACAGTATTCCAACAGCAGTGTAAGGAAGGTTGCTTTTTCAGTATTTTGTGCTTCACAGACAGAAATTTACTTATTCTACAAATTGAAGCAGCAAAGCAAATAAAACAGATCTTCATTATGTCATGGCCACTTGGTGATAGACAGCTTGCAGACTATTTGGTGCTACAACAGAAGGATTCTGTTCAGCAGAGTAAAGTTATAATAATGAACAATAGATCCTTCACAACTGCCAAAATAAAAGTTGATGCTGGAAGGGTGATGAAGTCAGTGGCCTTTCAATGCTGTGATCAGAGAGCATAATTTATGATCTCCTGGATTTCACTGACAGATTTCACATTTAGTCAGACAAGACACAGGAAGGGGAATTTTGCAAGCTAGACTCAAAGTTAATATTTATACTGTATATTTAATGGTCAGCACCCAGCATTTTGTCTACAGTGACCCTGTCTGGACACAAAGTTAAGATGCAGGCAGCACAGTGCACAATGTCCTTGCAGTACAAAGGCAACACCAGGGAAGCCCCCCTGCCTTTGACAGGCATCTGGCAGTGGTGCCAGCCAAGGGCATTGCTGCCCCTCCTCCTTGGAAGGACGTGCAGGATACAAGAAGGTGCTCAGGCTGCTGCTAAGAGGGAGCTCACAGCCGTGCCCTGCTGTGCACCAGTGCCTGCCCTGAGCCTGTATCTGACCATGAACCTAGTGATGTATCACATGGATGCTAAGGGAAATCAGATGGTCAGTTCAACTGCAGATACCTCCTGTGTAGCAATCTAAAACTCAGAGATAGAACCCATGCAGGATAATTTTAAACTTGCATTTGAAATGCAGTATTGATCAAGGAGACAGCTTTCATTTAGTGGTATGACTTTAAAAGAAAATTAAAGTCAATTATCTTATTCTTTAATATATTTCAAAATTTCGATCAATAACTGCAGACTGGCTGCATACAGTTAGAAACAAACCAACAAACAAAGTAAAAAAACACAAACCACAAACAAACCTAGGAGAATACACATCATTAACTACTGCTTTGGAGGAATGTGGTAGAGCAGGCCAACCATGTTTAACGCTAGATCCACGCTCTCAACACAAAGCAGCATGACTCCATATAGCCCAAAAAGGGATTAGAGTGTCTTACAGCATTGTATGCTATTATTATAGGATATATCATGACTACATAAGAATTGGATCATGACCACACACACGCCCACTCCTGATGATTCTTTGTTTTCCTGCAGATTATCTGCAGTTACCATCCCAAATTATTTCCAATATATATCTGTATCCTTCATGCCCTTGTCTGTGCAGTCCACATCTCTAATAACAATTGTAGTGGTAAGTAGCATTGACAATAGTGCTGAACTCAATATATCAGGTACTTCAGATGTACAGATTACAAGCATCTCAACATTTCTTTATTAACACTGCAGGATTAAAAATGACTTGCAGGGGCAGAGGTTTTTCTTGTTGCAGTGTTATTGTCAGTAGGCAAAAGGAAATCATCGTGAGGTACCAGATGCTGAACAGTTAGCTAAAACTATGCAATAATGCATAGTTTATGGTTTATCTTGTATGGGTTTTGTGGTTGAAAGGGAAATAGAACTATGAAACAGATTTAGAAGAGAAGAAAAACTCAAGAATGTATTAATTACATTCTTTACCTTTGCTAAGGTATTAAGGACAGGTTCCTTATTTTTAAGTAAAAGTCCTTTGAAAATAGGCATAAAAATACATTTCTTTTACTTTCAATTTCTCTTCTTAGTAAACAAATCCAAGCCTGAAAAAACCAGGCATCAGAACAGCCTACCTAGGTGTTTAAACTTCTGTAGAACTGGCCTAATTAAAAATAAGTACATAAGTAAAATAAATGCACCTCAGTGCGTATTTGGAGGAAAGGGGTTTTGGTACTCTGCCCCTCTCTCTTTGTTACATTAATCTATAGAGGAGTAAAACTCTTCTAGGCTTCCAGAGATGTCGATTTTCCCTTTCTTCAGAACATGGTGTGAAGTCTGTTTCACTAATCCTATGTCCCTTATTCAGAGAGTGCATAGGGTGTTTTAAAAAACAAAACAACCCTCTTAGCTGAAGTATGGCCATTTGCAAGCTCATTACACAAGACTATCTCTCAGGAGTCTCACCGTTCCGGTTTCTGCTCCAAGCAGCACACCTGCGGTTTGAGAGCCTGAGCACGGTCTCCTGCCCTATTAGTCACAAAACTGTCACAAGGAGTTGGAACTGGTGTACAACACTTCCTGAGCAGCTGGGGCTCCTCCCTTGCTCAACTCTGACTTGATAGTTAACTGATAGTAGCAAACCAAGTGAAAAATTCTTGATTAGGATTTTCTATCACAGCCATGCATGCTACAGGGTCTCTGGAGAATAAAGCCGTCACTGCTTACATATCCATTTAACACCTTAAATGTTGTATACAGTCTGTCTTTTATGAAGAAACTAACTCAATTGTGTATGTACTATACACCACATATGTTCATATTCTATTGTTGCCAGGAAAAATAAACAACAGAATGGCATGTGGGCATAAAAACTAATTTCATCAGTGCCCTGAATCATTTAAATGACAAGAACTACATTATCTTTTAAGAATAATCTTCAGTGACTGATTATTGTTTCCATAATAATTAGTAAAAATACTGTTTCTTTGCAATCTAAGCACTTCTTCTAGAGACAAATTTCCAAAAATTAACTCTGATTGTCCTTCCTTGATAAATTATTTTACCTTAGATTTTGAGTATTGCTATTCTGCTCTGAAGATGTTTTACTACTCTTATTTCTGAGCAAGGCTGGACTCCATGAGAATTAAATTTTATTTTCAAACACTACAAAATTTAGCATTTGGGAAATCTTTACACTTGTTCACTAAGCCACTATATCAGCTCTAGTCTTCAATTTAACTGAGAACAGCTGGCTTGAGAAACAATTCCTAAATTTAGACTACAAGTAGATTGCTTGAGAAATAATTAGGTATTGTTACATGATAAAAAAAAAAAAAAGAAACAGGCTGTCAAAGACTCATCCCACTCTTAAACTCTTACTAGGGGTATGAATAATTATATACTCATTTCACAGTAACTTTGTTGAATCAGTCACTGCAATATACAGCATCCTGGAACAAGATATCTGTTTCAAAGAACAATGGCAAAATAGCAGAAGACCTCAGAATTTCAGATAACATTGCAACCACTGGAAGACTGGATTCAGTGTCCAGTATATCTTTATCTTATGAGCTGCATTTCCAATTCCCTCAAAGTTAAGCAGCTCAGATCAATACAGAATTACCATGGTTTTTCTCTTGTATGCCACAGAATTAAACATGGAAACATGCTCTGAGTAACACAAGTCTGAGTTCTCTAAGACACATGGAAGGTTTTGCACACAGAGCAGATCTGACACAAAGCAGAAGTACAAATGCATTACACAAAGCAGAATTACAGGTTCATTAGAAGAACACTGTGAAACATCCCTGTGCACATTCAGTGGGTGTATTGGGATTTCTGCGTGGCTGCAGCCCTGACATGTAGCTAGAAATTCCAGCCAAGTTACAAAATTCCTGACTCTACTAGAGCAAAAATTCCTAGCAGAGAATGAACAGAATGCAAGGATGACTATGGTATATGGTTATTCCCACACTGCCCAGAGTATGAGCACATATTTTTATAATGAGGATCCAAAGTTTGGTTTCTTATAAAGAGTCCACAATTATTTGGTTATTATGTTTAAAAATATTTAGCTCTGTTATTGCTTATGGCAGAGTGTTCCAAATATTAACAATGTGGATCAGCCTTGACATCTAAAAGCAATTTTATCCTGAGAGTTAAATGACAAGATTTAGCAAAACTGTGGCAAAATTTTCCCAGATTTTTCCCAATTTTTTTGAGTTAATGTAGACTTAAGAAGATGAGTTAATGTTCTAGAATTTTATAATAAACATAAAAGAAGAACAGGACTCAATTTATTCTGGAAGGGAGAAATAAGAAGCTCATCTAGAGATGGCCACTTCTGTGAACATATCTACTAGGAAAATATCACCTTTCACAGGCTGCAGAGTGTGTCATTGTGAAATATAATATGAAAACCTTGAAAGAGAAATCAAATAAAATTTTTGTACAAGGTCATAGCAACTCTACACAATAGGTCGAGTTTCTCTAAAATCCACAGCTGTATTTTTAAACAAACCTATCAAATAGTAGTTAAAAAAATACAAGGTCTCAATTCAAACCAGAATAAATACAGAAAATACAGCAAGAAGCAAATTACCTCCTGTGCAAATACAGACATTCTCCACCAATTTTCATTTAAGCACTTCCACATTCCCAGTCCTTATTGTTACCCATATATTTTTCCTATAAAATTACTATTTATATTTAAAAGCAGGTAGATTATTCAGATGCGTATTTCTGGGCCTATCACCCAAACTACATAAGACCCATTTCATATTGCGATCATCAGATGGTAGGGAAATGAGAGATTTCCCAGAAAATGAGTCAATTTAAATATGCACAGAGAAATACTGCACTGTTACTGAAGGGCAGGCACAACCTCAGCCTGCCCCCATGGTAGCAATTATGCAGTCGTGGATGGCACCCCTGGAAAGGGAGCTGTATAAATTCATATCTGTTATTTCCTGGATCACAAGCCTAGCAAAAATCTCACTGACTTAAACAAAAGAAAATAATTGGATACTTGCAATTTTGTGACGGAAGGAAAAGGCAGAAGAAGACAGGAAAATTGAAATATTATTGTATAGGAATAATGAAGGTAACTACAGTAAACCTAATTTTAACACAGAACTCATTAAGTTTAATGGTAGCATTTCTCTGCTTTTAATTTAAGCAAATCAGGTCAATATAGAATTGTCATGAGGTTTTTTTTCAGAAAAACAAACATGCCACAGAATTAAACATGGATACATGTTCTGGGTAGCATTGCAAGTCCGAGCTCGGAGGAACATAGAAACCTCTGGAAGAGAGAGTTCTAGGAACTCTTCCCTTGGAGAGGAGTAGAGCAGCCTGCTCCCAAAATGTCATCCCCAAGAGGAGACTGCCACCTTCTCCCTCGCCTCCCCATGCTGAAGGAATTCAGAGTTTCACTCATGTGGAATAGGTGGTGAGAGCAGGCAAAGCAACTGGTCCAATGGGTCACCAGCTATCCAAAAAGAGATTGAAAGAATAAAAAGATCAAAAGTGAATGAAAAGGACATTTTTATCTGTTTCAAACAGTTTAAGTTAAATCAGGATTTTTTCTGCAGATGTGCCACATCATCTTGGGTAGATGGGCCATTTAGTTCACCCCCCAACAACATGGGATTGTGATGCTAAATTCAAATTTGTACACAGCACTCTTAGATCTCAGACCCACCAAGTATTCTGGTATTTGATTTAAAACAAATTTAAAATAATAAAGCAAAGCAACATGGTGGCAGGTGAGTTCAATGCCCTCAGTTGTAAAGCCTCTACAGCAGCTGTCAGAAAGAG
>WEZZ01004812.1:0-14263 GCA_013400585.1 Chloropsis cyanopogon
GGAATTTTCTATCATACTTCTTTCAAGGTGATTTCAGTATTGTTCCGTGTTTTGTGTGTTTTGTTGGGGTTTTTTTTTGTTTTCTTTTTCTTCTTTTTTTTTTTTTTGTTTTCTTTCTTGATTTATATTGATATTTATTTATTTTTGACATATTTATTTTTATATTTATCATATTATCTGTTCTCTGTCAGCAACATAATTTATTTAGACTGATTTTGGATCGACATAATTTCATTTTCTACACCAGTCTTCCACTGTTATCAGATAATGCACTAAACATCATAGCACTTTCACAGCTGGCAACAAAATCTCTGATCAATTTTAGACACTGAATATATCAGGAATGCATTCAGGACATTTAGTTTCTCACACATTTAGAAATAATTTCTGTGGAAATTCATATGTTAAATCTATACATAAATGAAGTATACTTTTCACAAAGATAATGTTGATTATGTTCCTTTCTTATGTATTTAAACTGCATTTGTTACCCACCAAGGGAAGAAAAGGCAATTAATTACTTTAACCTCGTTATTTCAGTGGGATGAATTCAAAGGTCTTCTCTGCATAATTCAGAATAGAAACTCAATTTGTAATAAAAGAGATTGGCAAAGACCATACCTAACTGATCACCCAGAAGTTGATTTCTACCACCTGTCCTAGGAGAAGTTCAATTTATTCCATTTTGTATAAATTGTTATATATTGAACTAGAAAGAGATAGACATTATAGGAAGAATTCAGCCCATTTACTTTTTATCTTGCCAGATTAGGCAAAATGTAGGTTTTTTAGGCTTTCTATTATCTGTGGCTTCCTATTCTTTGATGCATATAATATTTTTCAGTCTTGTTAGTCTAAGTTCTTAACCAACCTAATCATATTTTAGTAGATGCGCTCATAAACATTCCTTTTCTCATCAGTGGATAACTAAGAGCAACTTTGATTCAAAAATAAACCAGAAGAGGCAGAATCCTACTTTAATTCCTGGGATAACTAATCCATTAGTTAGGAATAAACCATGTCATAAAAAAATATAGTATTTATTTTGGTGTATGCAGCTGTCAGAAACTCACTCATATGTAATTGCTGAAGTGCTTAAGTGCTCCCATATGAAACAGAATTATTACAGCTCCTTTTCCATACAGGGACATTTGAATTCACAATTTCTCATGTTAAAGGGTATGCTATCCAAATTATAAAACATTTGGAGGTATTTATTTTTCCTTGCTTCCTACTGAGGAAAGGAATGCAAGTCACTACGGTGAGAAAGATTCATACCCTTGTGGGCCACACAAAAACAAAATTACTGGTTCATAGAGGTAGTTGGGGTTTGTATATTTTACTTCAGACTGTGCGTATGGACTGAATGCTGAGTGGGCATGTCACTGACACACACAGAAAAGGTTCACACACTCGCGGTTTTCTTCACCTTATTCTTCACTATATGAAAGTCTGTTGGCCATGGAAATCCTAGGTTAAGCCATGGGGAACATTGCCTAGATGTTCCAGATACAGAGATCTTCAGAATCTGACTGGACACAGTCCTTAACAATCAGCTCTAAGTGCCCTGGATTTGGGACTAGATCTTCAGAGGACAGCTACCAGTTTCCTAAGGAAATAGTCTCCTCAGTAGGCTAAGAGACAGCTTCCCCATAAGGCATTCCATTGAACTACTATGATAGGAAAGGTCCTAAAATTTAACTTCATTCTGATTTTAGAGGAAGTCAGTCATGAGAAAAATAAAGTTGTGTTCTGAATGCGAGGTCAAGAGATGTTAAGATCAATCAGCTCTGAGATAAGTGATCTTTAGCACACATGGCTTATATTTCCATGGCTGATTCAATGCAGCACTCAATCTATTCTTAAAGAGCACCAAATTGCATACAGAGACATGTATGTTTTTTTATAGTCAATAACTCAATTCATAAACAAGTAGGGGTTTCCTTTTGGTGATCTAAATTGCCCTCCTAAGACATCTTTCAATTGAGTTTACAGGGAGTTCCCAGTACTGTGAACAGGGAAGTACTGAAGAACTGAAGCATGATAAATCATGCTTAAAGTTCTCTTCATTGTGTTATTCACAGGCAACTGTGATGCATGAATCCTCTTTAGCAGCTCTTGTTCCTTGAAGTGGGCTCATAGTTACAGGAGCCAAAGTCCTGAACATGACAACTCTGCAGCCAGGAATTGACATGCAATATGCATGTGTTTCTGCATGCAATAGTCCATCACCACATGGACTATTTTCCTCCTCTCTCTGAGCCCAAAAGCTGGGCTTGGAAGCCCAGCTTCCAAGTCTCATAGTCCTAGAAATCTTTGTCCTACCCCTGTTCAAGCACAGGTTTTGAACATTCCTCCTGTTTGCCATGGGGTTTAGGCTGTGGACTGTGCCAGATCTCAGCAAAGATTCTTTCACTTTTCCATACATCTTCCCTGATGCAACATGCTCTTCTCACCTCCTCCCTTGTCTGCTTCTTTTGGCTTGGCAGCTTGACCAGAGCACACCTCCTGCAGCTGAAGGTATTCCCAGCTCCTACCTAAGAGAAGAGCATCTGGTTCATCCTGCATCCCAAGGAAGGATGGGAAGTCCCTCTTGGGTCAGTGTCTACGTTAATCTACAAGTCACATGAATTAAACTGTGTCCTTTTGCATTAGTTGAGCTGTGTGGGAGTCTCAAGAAGCATATCGGGGACTTTGGAATTACCCTGCTTACACCAAATTTGTGTGAACTACCTAGCTCTCCTTTGCATGATCTATGTTTAGTACTTTTGGTGCGCTGGCATTCCCCGCCATCAGTTTCCAACAAGAAACTGGGCACAGATCTCTGCTTATTCTGGGAGTATTCCTACTTGGCAGGAACTGTGTCTCTTGGCAGGCACTGTGACTCAGTTCCCAGCTCCCTAGTGAGTAGACACTTGTGCTTTTAATTTCTATTTTTTATCCTTGTCAGTTGCAGACATTCACATGAGTACAGGTACAGGGCTCTGGCTAATGAAAAGAGATGCATCTATATAGAGAGATACCTCAAAGATTAAATGATGCTAAGGCAATGGCAATGCTTTTGATAAGAATGTTCTGTGTCTTTTTTGTTTTTTGTAGCTGCCTCTGATTGCTTAAAGGCATGGTTTGCAAGGCATTTTCCATTTAAGGACCCAGCTTACAATTACATGAAATATATGACACTAGTCTGAAAAGGCTAATCCTACTTTTACCATTCTATTCTCTTGATATTCTACTCTAGGCTTATTTCAGCATTTTAGAATCTATGAGATTATGGAACATGATGAGGTAGTATGTAACCCTACATGGTCAGAAGTTAATTGGTATTTAAAAGCTTAATTCCAAGAACCTGTCAATGTTTTGAAGCTTATTTCAACAGCAGAATAGAAAGAGAACAGCAGAATGGGGCCATTACAAGTGCACCAGTGTGGTGTAGGAATTTAG
Organism: Chloropsis cyanopogon; assembly: GCA_013400585.1. NCBI lineage: Eukaryota > Metazoa > Chordata > Aves > Passeriformes > Irenidae > Chloropsis > Chloropsis cyanopogon. The sequence goes on from WEZZ01004812.1 coordinate 3,445, forward strand.
ACCTAAAGTATTTAAATAGCTGAACAGGCCTCTGTGTAGAGCTCTCTGTTCATGAAATAGATTTTTTGCCACCTTTAAGAATAGTGAATCTAAATTCTTCTGTAATTACTGTGGGAAAATACCACCTAGGGAGACAAAAATTATGTCTGAAATAAGTTTTAATCTCAGTAAGTATGCAATAAGTAAAGGGTGTAAGCAATAGTTACCCAGGCATCAAGAGAAGCAATACCTAAAACCCCCCATCAGATTTAGCATGAGTTGCAGTTTTCATGTCTCAAGCGGCAGGTCATTCTTAACTTTGTACCTCCTGTAACCATGTTCATTTTAATTACCTGATGTCAGCTTAAAATTCAACATTATTATTGATTAAACATTTGATTAAACTCATTTTAATGTCTATGTCCCTGGCTTCTATGAATCAATTTCTTCAGACTAAATGAGCCATTTTCAATTCATGGAAACTAATTTTCAGTCTGTTGATTTGTTTTTACAGAAAGAAACTTTGAGTACCAATGTGCAGCTATGTGAAAATTATGACCCTTGATGGTCATAGAATACTATTGGATGCTTAAAATTATATATACTATAAATCATATTTCAGTGGGTTTTTTTTACAGCTAGTGGCTAATAAAAATCCCACTGGGCAGTAATATTATACTCTAAGTACTGTATTTATTCCAATTTTCCAGTTCATCGGCTTGATGTTTACTATCTTCTCTAAGTATATAGAATACACTCAAAGTCCACAAAAACCACCATGCATTCAAAACAAATGAGCTCTGAGGCAAATGACTTACTTCTATTGTGGAGTAATTATTATTGTATATTTCAAATCGAGAGAATGGATTAGTTTTTTCACCGCAAGGCATGTATTTTGCATTCTTTAAACAGGCTTGCTGCTCTCAGTCAAGTCCTATGTAATTTGAAATATCTCTAAATAGATACAATGCATTCTTCTCTGAGTACTGTGCACAATAAATTATATTTTATAAAATCTAATAAAAAATGCCAAATAATGCAAATAAATTCAGCAAAATAATTCCGTAATTTGTAAAAAGAAAAGTGAAGTCTACATATTCCTAAGCATTAAGGAATTATGGACAGAAGAATCAAAGAAATGTGTATGTATGCAAGATTTGGTGTCATTTTCGAAGGCTGATTAGGGAATCTTCCCAACTTAATTAAAAATAAAGTAATGGCTCAAATATTTCTAGCATGGTTGCCAACCAGTAATTAAAATCCACACAGACAGCTAGGGATTAGACTGTAGGTAGAGGCAGATGTGGGGTTTTTTTGTTCTTTACTATTGAATTATCTTTGAAGACATCCAGAATTTTAAAATAACTCTCAGTTTCACTGAGAATTAAAATTTATTCTGAAAAAAATTGCGTCTCAGGATACAAAATGTTCTTTGATAAACCTCAATCTTGAAATCCTTGAAGCAACTAATTTGGTTAAATTCTTTATAGATATTCACATGTGAATGGGAGAGCATTTTTCTCCTCTGTTTCTTCATACCAGGACTCTCTTCTGCCCAGCACAGTGTCCAGGAACCTGGGGTCTTTGCCCAGGCTAAGAGACAGTGCTGCTGCTTTCTTCTTCACAGGTTCTACCAGCAGTGAATTTTCCAGGATCACACACACACACACACACACACACAAACACTTGTGAATTCCTGAGAGCCAGACCCTCTGACTACTTTGTACCCCTGCCCAGATCCCAGCCCCTCTTACCCACCCCAAAGGTTTCTACTCTCCAGCTGGTCCAGCTCAATGCTTGCAACAAACATGCAGCAGTCCCACACTTGTCCCACGGGCATAGAGACCACAGCCCAGCACCTGAGACCCCTGTTGAGACCCAAGCCTCCTATTCTACAGCAGGTACAATTTACACATCACACACACAGTTTTGGGAAGGTGCAGACTGCCATTGCCCAGCAGCTGGAACTAGGAATACGGGCTTTGCCAGGTTCCTCACTCACCTCACTCACCCTGGTCCCTTCAGTAGCTGTTTTTTTGGGACACACATAATTCCTGTCCCAGTGTCTGGGGTCTAAACACCCCTCACTCAGTCCAGTTGCTGACATGGAGACTCCACTGGCTCCAGGAGCTGCCACAATAGCCCAGCTGAAATCTGGCTCCAGTGTCTGGCACTGCGTTTCAGTCACACACAGACCTCACAAGCAGATGGTGTTGAGTTCTTCCATGACACACACATGGCATAGAAAGTGAGATTACACAGAGAGAGAGCTAAGAAAAGGCATAGAAAGATAAAAAGACAGGAAAGACTTGAGCGATCAGGTGCAGGGCTCAGCCAAAAGGACATGCTCATTGGCACAGTTTTACACACAGCTGGCCTCTTTTATACTCTTTTCTGACCATCCCCTTTTCTGTACCTCCCTGCTCCCCCTTTCCTCACACATTGCATCACCATTTGGCACAATCCCACTGACTCCCTCCAAAAGGTAGGACCTCCAGGCTTGCATTCTTATCAGCTGCAAAGTGCTGGTTTGCCTGCAGATCCTTGGTAGCCCATTGAGCAATGTGACTGACTAGGTGTGTTTCTGGTTGTCTCCTTCCCTTTCCACATCCCCCCTTTAGAAAAAATAAAACAAACCACATCCCACATACTCTTACTGATTCATGCTACTGACCAAGTTTGTTTTCATCATGACCTCTTTTATCAGGTGTCAGGCTGTTTTGTCTCTACATGTTCTGGTTTGTGGCTTCTTTGATCAGATGCCCTCAGAGGAGGAGACACTCCCTTTCCACATAAGCTTACACTTTCAAATTCTCTCTGCATAGGTGTGCAAAGTCTGTATAAGCTTTTTTGATTGCACCGCCTTTGACATTTGAATATGGGTCTCATCACATAGTATGAATTACAGGCATCAAAAACTGAAGCTAATGTTACTATTGTCAAGAATTCACATTGAAAATTATATTTACATTTTAGAAAACTTTTCTCAGATTATGTATATTTTCAGATAGAGAATCAGTAAAATTAAACGTAGGAGAGACAAATTGTTCAGATTCTCTTTACAGAATTATAGATATACTAGTAGGATTCTCCAAGATCAACCTTGAGACAACTGATAAAGATCAGGACAGTTTGAAATTAATTATTTGTAGGAGAAATAAACTTTAGTATGGTTCCTTTATCCCATAGTACCAGAATCATCTCCGTTTACCTCTTACTGGTTTTGTCACAAGTATAGTCTTGGAGTTGAGGAGATAATTCAGTTCAGGAAAGAGATATGTTCAGGAAAACAGTTTTCCTTCTTTCATCTTATACTCGAGGGAATACATAGTGCAGAACTATCATGCTACTCCATAAAATACTCTCTATACAGTGAAGTAGCAATCATTTATCCCACCTAATTAAGTCTAAAAACCCCAGTGAGTTCTCTAGCATGCAATCATATATTAAAGATTTTTTTTCTTACTAAGAATTCACTCAGTATCTGACCTTGGTTACTATCTCTTCAAGAAGACCAAAGGCAGAGAAGAAACTATTTATAAGCCAAATTGATAAATGAAATCTCAGTGGCAGTGGGTTTGTATTTTACAGTATGCACACCATTGGTGCCAACATCTACTATTATTTAGATAATCTTTAGTAAGAGATAATGATATCCTCATTGTTTCAATTGGAACACTTTTTTTCCCTTGCATGGCTATGAATGAACTTTTCCACCAATCTCAGTGATTACCAAACTTTAAAGTTATACTCAGAACAAATTGTTCTCAGCTTGCATGTCACTTCAAGTATGTTGCTCCTCTATTTCAACCCTAAAAATTGATGTGCATGCCTGAAACCCTCTCAGTTGTTCTGAATACACATCTGGTCTAATGAGGGAGTACGTATTTTCCTACAGACATTGCCTCATTTAATATATTGCAGTACTAACGTCCCTGATACAAGTAGGATGATCTAATTTTCCACTGTCCTGTAGCTTTAAATGTAAATGTATTTCATCAATAAGTTTTGAAATTATGCTTTTGTATTTTTATCCAACGTATTCAATATCTTTAGTCAGTGTTATAGTGATCTGGATGAGTGAAGATACATTTTAGAGTGCCATCAATTCCAAAATTATATTAAAGCTTTGCAGCTACAGTGCATTAGGCATGACTGTATCAGGTATAAAGTAATTGAAAATCAGCTTTGTACTATCCTGTTAATTACTGACAGAGAGTATGAGTTAAGAAACACAGTCTCTTTTGTTTCATATCTGTTTTAAGACTCACTACGTGAGTATAGGCAATTTAGATGTCCTCAGGTTTATTACATATAATACTCATCTGGAAAATAAAAGGTAATAAAATAAAGTAATATTCATTTACATTGGAATATTCAAGGGACACTTCTAATATATTTGCAAAATACGTTGAGAGATTTCATCATAAGTTTTATTTTTATGGACATGTATGTATTTTTATATAGAGATATACCTATATAGAGATATAAATTGTGTTCAGTAATGATAAGTGTTGACACAGCTTACCTATAAGACCTTACCTTCAAGACCTTACCTTCATTTTAGAACATGCAATTCTCTGCTCAGAGGCATTAATTTTCCACCTATTTAAATAAATCATCTACAATATTGAATTCTCTTTAAATTAGAGTTTCATTGAAGGGTGCTGATTACATCTGAATAAAGCAGCAGGGGGAGTTCAGAAGGTTTTCACAGAGTGGGAACTAAAGACAAAAGACAGAGAATCTCTGTGGGGTTTTAACCATATCCAATTAAAACTCCCCCTGAAAACTGCTTAATTTTGACCTTCAATCTTTTTTTCAGGTAAAATAAATCAATTTCTGTTTTCTGAAATGGATATAAAAAGAAGAAAAAGACAAAAGGCGAGTTTGGCATTTTACTCAATGCTTAGCAGCATTTAGTACCAAATTCCTTGTCCAAGGTTTCTATTAATGTTTAAAAAGATGTAATTAAATCTCTTGCCATGAAAACAACATCATATTGTTTGTAAGCAAAGCTCACAGTTTATTGAGCTTTATTATTGCTGTTTATTACAAATAGGCAGAAACACTACCATATATAAAAAAACAATTGATGTCTTGCTTTCATTGTTCCTGTTCTATGCTTTAATTAGGAATACAAGTATGTTAACTGAGTTGATCAAGCATACCTTATGGAGATATCTCTCAATGCAGAAGTTTAAGCAAAATTTTTAACAAGTACTAGCCATTATTGTCTTAGAAAATTTCATCATATTCCATAGCAAGTTAGAAGCTTGGAAACTCTTCACAGAGATGCAAAAATTTTAATCAGGTCACTTGCAATTTGCATGAGGTTGCTAATAACACAGATGAAAGAATACCTTTCCCTAAAGAAGTTTTACTGTGGAAACCAGCCCATAATAATTTTCTATGTTGCATACTGTAGGACTGTTGGTAAAAATTGAGATAATAAGTAATGTGGGAATAAGGAAGGTTTTTGTGCATGATTGAGCTGCCTACTGCTCAACAGTTCTAGACTTAGGTTATTCTTGATGTAATTGGAAACATAGCTTAAAATGCCAGAGCAGCTCACTGAAATTGTAGGAAATGGGCCTGGAATAATCTCTCAAGCAATGGTTTAAGCCTGCTATTAAAATGAATAGTAATGATACGTTTCTTTACCTCTCCTAAAAAGATTCATGTCCTTAACAAGCTCTCTGTTAAATTTACTGGAAGGCTGTTCCTGCACAAATGTGTCCTCATGCATTTAGAACCAGTGCTTTGATTTCCTCTTAAAAACAGTTCCAGTTGCAAGCAAGCAAAACCTTGAATCTTTGGCACTCCTATAAATACACACATATACAATAGCTTATTTTTTGTATTTCTAAGAGAATACTTTTTCAGTCTGTCTCCTTAGGTTCAGAAATTGTAAAATTATGAGTCTGATTCCTTTGCTGTCAGAAGAGAAATAGGTGTCTCCAAGGTGTTTATGTGTGTCGGGTTACAGCAAGAAGAATTTTCTGCTGGAGGTATCTGTTTCTCTCTCCCAAGTAAAAGCAGTCTTATGACTATCTAAGCTTTAGACAGGCCCCTTCTAGAAACCAAAGATAAGGTAATCCAAAGTATCAGGGACTTTCATTAAAAACAGTACAGAAATGAGTTCACTGGAAAAAATATGAAATCCAAGAAGTACTTTCTTAGATTTGAACATTTGATTCAAGCCATAATTTTAATTGTTAGTTGCTCCTGTGGTTAGCTAATACTTAATGAACAATTAAAACATTTGATGAGCAGCTTTGGGTTGTTTTTTTTAATTATGCATAGATAATCTAAGATCCAGTGCTACAAATGATACACATGAGACAATGAATTAGAGGGGTTTTTAGGGGATTAAAAAGACAAGTTTATATTCCAATAATTCTTGATATTCAGATGCCAGTCTTTCTAATGTCTCCTCTGATTTGTTACCCAATGAGTCATAATTCCTTACAATTAAAAGCACTTTCCTAAATAACACTTCTTATAACAGTAAAATATTTTCAAATACTAAAGGACTGCAACAGTCAATATGTATTAGTAGTTAAAGGCTCATATCAGGAGAAATAAAAAATATACAGAATAGGGACAAAGTACTTATTGCAATTGCTTTTGAGTTGCTATTTTAGTGGTAGATCAAGAAAACAAAACTTTCAATATCTTTGAAAATCACTAGTTAAGGAGTTTGTCTCTGCACTGCACTTTAGCAGTGTATATCCTTATAGAAGGCTCCACACAAGAATTGTAACACAGATTTTCTATTCAGTATAGTATTAAAAAACTAAATATACTGTTAATTGAGCTTTGTGTTTAGTATTGGGGTTGGGTTTTCGTTTTTTGTTTGGTTTTTTTTGGGGGGGGGGTAGGGGAAATATAAGGGTTTTTTTTTTTTTCAAAGCTGATATTTTTTAAGGTTTATTTAAGGTTTTTTGAAAGTTGATACATTTTCTGCCGATTTACAGATTTCTTTTTTTTTCTGTGAGCTTCATTAAAAAGTCTGTAATATTCTACTGCAGGTGCTTTTCAAACTATTTTATTAGCAGATAGGTAAGGTGTCCCTTATAACACAGTTTCATGATCTGCAGTGGTGCACAGGTTACAGATACCATGACAGAGATAGGGAGCTGTGCTAGTAATGTAAAAAGGATATTTAGCACCTCTGGGTTTAGAATATAGGAATGTCAAAACCTGAGATTTACAGTACAGAGAAGAAGAGAGCCCAAGGTGGTATTGTAAAGATCTGGCTTTTTCTGTCTCTGAACCTGCTCCTGCTTTGCTCCCCCTGGCTGGGTACTTTAGGACAATACAATGGATGTCAAGACTCCTGCTCTGATGGCATGTTATTTCACTTGACTTCCCATCCATTAGGGAGCAGCTGGTCCTATCTGCTTTCTGACACTTTGTACCATCTCTCACAATCACTTTGAGTTCCTGCTTATTTGCATAGTCTCTCTGCTATTCACATAATTCTGAGTGTTCATCCATTAAAAAAAAAAAACCAAAACAAAAAAAAAAAAAAAAAAAAAAAAAAAAAAAAAAAAAAAAAAAAAAAAACCAGCAGTGTAGGATCATTGACTAAATAGTTCTGAGATTCCTAAAGTTGCCGACACATATTTAGCACAGTCTGGCCAACATCTGCTAAAGCTTATGGTACTCTTGGAAGTGGGCCACTCACAACTAGCATCATGCTGCACAATTTTTCTTTTTTATTCATTTCCCAGACAGTGATCTCTGATGAAGATATAATCCTGACACATGGCAAAACAAAAAGTAAGGATGTACTTTTCTTCTTGTAAATAGAAAAATTATTTATAGAGGGGAAATGGTTTCAGAAAGGAAAAATAAATAGATGCACAGAGGGATGCATTTCTGAAAACCAAATCACAGAATTTAGAGTCATTATTGCTGGTATGGCCACGCAGTCTCTAAATTTAAAGCATCAATTGGGTGGCCATTTGTAAAAAGAGTCTCAATACCTGAATAGGTCATTGAGCTGAGGATACAATATGATGTTTGTTTAAGGAGATTTTCTGGTTTTAATATAATCTGCCTTCTCAGACTTCTCCTGCTGTGATGTTTCCCCTTTAATTCTGGTTCTGTCTCTGCTCTGTTCAGCTATACCTCTTCCTTTGTTCCTTTTTTTCTCACACCATCTATTTCCTAGGGTTCCCTGCCTTATTCCCTTGTTACCTGTTGTCTTTTCTCTTGTCTTTTGTACTGAAAGAGCAAGTAAGAACAGGTTCAGGTCATTTGTGTAGTTTGTGTCTAAGTTAGTGCTGATTTTGTATGTGATACCTATAAAGGCATTGTTCTTGTATTTTTGTTGATATGTGTGTGTGTGTGTGTGAGTGTGTGGAACCACAGGAATACGTGTTCAGCCTTGCCATTGGCTGGACCTTGTGTCAGGGGGTCACAGCCATGCTCTAGCAGACCAGCAAGGAGAATGTCCCAGGGTCTTGAAGCTCACCATCCTCAAATTCCCTTTAACGAGGAGGGATGACCTCACACAGAGGCCATCAACTCACAAGTACCTCCAGAAGCCTCAAGCAGATTGCAAGAAAGTAAACTCTCAAAAAACTGTACCCTGTGAAAGGTATCCATGCTAGAGCAGATTGAGAAGACCTGCAGCTCAGAGGAACGAGTCACATTGGTAAAGTTTGTGGAGAACTGTATCTAGTAACTGTATCTAGAGATAGAAACCCCATGTAGGATCAGAGAAAGAATGTGAGGATTCCTCCTCCTGAGGATGAAGTGGCAGAAAGAGCATGTGAGGAACCAGCCTCAGCCCCCTGTCCCCTAATGCTGCCTGAGGGGAGGAGGTAGAGAAAATTGAGACTTAAGTTCATCCCAGGAAGAAGGGAGGGACTGGGGAGAAGGTGTTTTAAGATTTGGTTTCACTTCTCCTCATCCTAGTCTAATTTGACACACAATAAATTAATTTTCCCTAATCTGTGTCCATTTAGTGCAAGACAGTAACTGGTGACTGGTTTCCCTGTCCTTATCTCAACCTATGAACCTTTAGTTTTATTTTCTCTCTCCTATCCAACTGGGGAGGAAGAGTGATAGAGTAGCTTTGGTGTGCACCTGGAAGACAGCCAGGCTCAATACATTACAACAACAATGAAGTACATTTATTTGCCTAATAGTATCACAGTGATGGGTTTTCACATATTTTCTCTAAAAATAATTAAAGGATGACAATTTAAGAAAACAGAAAATAAAACTAACTAGGAAGTGATGGACTAGTCACTGGCAATTCAGCCTCACTGATTTCATACAAGTGTGTTCGTTTTGCTGGCAATATCCTTGTTCTGTCATAGGTAACGTAGCAAGGACAAAAACTTCAGTGGCCTGGACATTGAATATAGCATTTTTCAGTTTCTTCACAACATTGGCTCAAGATGTATCAGTAAAATGTGACCTTTTACAATTCATCTCACATATGATATGTTAAATCTCAAAAGAGAAGTTTATAACTAGAGTAGGAAAATAATTTATAAAAATTTCAATATGTATAAATAAAACTTGAGTTAAAAGTGAAGCCCACCTTGAGTAAATGAAGAAAAAACTCATTTTCATTTCCAAATCTCAATAATTTCACTGGCATAACTAAGTAACTAAGCACTGTCAGCCAATAAATTACACGACCTCTGTTAAATTCATTTCACATTGGTAGTTGTTTAAATGCACATTCAACATCTATCATTTCCAGGATATTTTTAAAGGGTACACTGTTATTTTTTTCTCCCTTCCTTCCTATTAATACCTACCTTTTTTTTTTTAATAATCAATTCATACCTCTTGTTTTTGCAAAATCATCCAAGATGAATTGAGATTCTTAACAATAAACATCTCCCCAAATATTTTTATTTTAAAAATTAAAAACTATCTGTCTGTGAACAAAAATTAGGATTCATATAGTTTTCAGTTTATTTGGATGTATTAAAATAGTAGATAAGTCTTCAAACTACGTGGGATCTCACATGAACACTCAGCATTTCTTCCTGTCCTTTTTTGATAGGGACATGTCTAGCCCGTGTTTCTCAGTAGAAAAAAACCCCTCTTTTTATTATATAGGGGTGTCACAAAAGCTGATATTTTGAGGTGTCTTTTCCCTTTTCAGCTTTCTAATATACACTGCATCAAATATTTTTAGCTATCAATGACTCTTTTTTTACTATCTTCTTTTTATATCCCAAGAGCATCATCACGGTAACACACTGTGAGAAAGAGTACACTTACTGCAGTGTGAGGTGAAGAAAGTGTTGCTAGCTCAGGTATCAGGAAACTGACTCCAAAGATGATTCTCAGCAAAGCTGATAGAATCACTGAATTGCAGGATAGCAGCTTGGCTTGGAAGGAACTGAAAGGTTATCTAGTTCTCCTCCCGCTGTCTGAGCAAGCAATTCTTCTATTAGACCAGGTTTCTCAGAGCCCCATCCAGTCTGGCCTTAAGCACTTACAGGGATGGAGCATCCACAACGTCTCTGTGCTACCTGTTCCAGTGACTCATCGCCCTCACAGTAAAGAATTTCTTACTAATACCTAGTCTGAATCTCTCCTTATTTACTTCAAAAACATTACCCCTTGTCCCATCACAATCTGCCCATGTAAAAATCACTTTCCCTCTGTTTTTCTAAACCCCTTTTATGTACTGGAAGGCTGCCAGAAGGTCTCATCAGAGCCTTCTCCTCTCCAGATTTAATTGCAAGCCTCTCTCAGCCTGTTTTCATAGGAAAGGTGCTCCAGCCCTCTGATTATTTATTTGGCCTCCTCTGGACTTGTCTCTACAGGTCCACATCTCTTTTTCCCTGGGGACTCC
>WEZZ01004825.1:313-12766 GCA_013400585.1 Chloropsis cyanopogon
TAGGGGGAGAAAAACAGTTAATTCAATCCACTCTCTTCTGAAATATATTGTCCATGCTCCTACAAACAAAAAAAAATCCTACTGTAGGCCACAAAACATCTCCTTGATATTGCAGGAATCCCAGAGACTTGCAGTCCAAGAACTTCTGACAAGAGATGAAAATGCAGAACTGCAAATATTCATCTTAGCCTCATTCTCCAGCTTCCAGAGTTACATTGATCAGAGAAGGAAAATTCCCTTTTATTTACTGTTTCTTCACTCCATCTGTCATTTTAATAAGAGAAAAATTAAGGTGAATTTATTCTGTGCTTAAGATTTTCTCTGCTGACCCCTTCACAGATGGGAGATTGGGAATTGGAGCACTTGCAGTCTTACCTGTGGGGTTGGTTTGCAGACACGAGATGTCTTCTGTTCTCATCTACTATCAAGAGAGACCAACGAGACCGTGATTTTGGCAGATGAATTGTGCTCTAAACCCAAGCCATCCCTCATCCAAGCCTGTAATCGCTTCAACTGCCCACCCTCCTGGTATCCTACAGAATGGCAAGAGGTAAGAATTTACCTGTAACCTAATTTTATGACTGCTTAAAGTCCTGATAGCACACATTTCAGTGGTCAGAGGGCTGGAGCACCTCTCCTGTGAAGACAGGCTGGAGAGCTGCAGTAGAGAGGGCTCCAGGGAGACCAGAGAGCAGCCTTACAGTTTATCAGGTGTGCCCACAAGAAAGCTGAAGAGGAACTTTTGACAAGGACATGTAGTGATGGGACAAAGAGTAATGGATTTAAACTGAAAGAGCATAGATTTTGTTTAGATACTAGGAAAAAATGTTTCAGTGTGAGGATAGTGAGGTACTGAAACAGGTTGCCCAGGCAAGATGTGGATGGCCCATTCCTGAAAGTGTTCGAGGCNGATTCTGTGGTTTTGCTTTAGCCCATCAACAGGAATCATTAATCATTCTGACAGGCCATTAAAAAACTGCAAAGTGTGCATTTTTTGCTCTTAAAAAATGCATCAATGTTTCCAGAGGTAAATAACGACTGCAGCTATTTCTAATGCAAAGTTATTGGAAAATCTTAACAGCTGGCTATAGATTTCAAGCAAAAATATCTGGAATATATTGGTCAGCTGCAGTGAGTGGACTTGGGTGAGCTATGTCTAAGTTTTTAGGAATACTAAACTAGAAGGATTAAGGATAAAAGAGTTATTAAAGCATTTTGAATATTTCATACATTCTCAAATAATAATTTATTTTAGTACAAGTAACATTCCTCATGCTTCAGATTAAGAAATGTGTGTTAAACTCTTCCCTTTGGGAGATGGATGCTTTATTACAATAATTATAAAAATTCCTATCTATACAATGGGTCTGTACAAGGCTTTCCATCTTTAGAAAGCACCCTGAAATGAGTTAATTTGTAAATCTGGTTGCAAATTAAAATATTTGTGTAATTCAAAAGACTTACAGATGTTTCTTTAAATGGTTGTAATACTACAGTTACTACAGTTAATTACTAAAGTTTTAGCAATACCACTGCAGGAAGAAAGAATCTTGCACTGTTGTCAAGACTAAAGGAAAGATTTGCTGTGTGGTACAGGTGTAAGCAAAACAACCATTTAAATCTTCATTTTGGATGTGTACAAGTCTTCATTCTATCCAATGTGAAAACTATTAGCATTTTGCATAGTGCTTACATATGCCTATTCAGTGTCTGTATATAAAATCTGGTCTTCACTTAACAGCCAGGGAGATATTTATGTACTCACCTAATGAACTTGGTTAGTTCATGAAGCTGGGAGAGCTTTGGGTTTGGGCAACCAATCCAGTAAAAAATATTTATTCCAGTCTGATTGTCTCTCAAAGCTAGGTAATGAGCCTATTGCTTTACTCCTCTGTTTAAAACAATTCAGTGATATTTCATGCTTTATTTTGTCTACTGATACTCACACATATGTATATACTAAGTTGTACTTTTGAAAATTCCTGAACTATAGGTGTAATATATGTTATACTTGCAAATAGCAAACAGTATTCTTCTAGTTCATAACATAGTAACAGAAGTCAAGCACTTTAAAATTAGGATATGTTAGAAGGAGCACCTATGCTTGTCTAAGTCCTATAATGGGCCACAATCCTTATAGAAAGCAATTTTCTATAAGTGTATGTAAACAATCAGAAGAGGTGTATGTTACAGTATGTGGAAAAATTTATTTTCTGCTAACAGTGACCATTTACTATAGGCCACACTAGAATGGTATCAAATTCTTTCTGCTAGAGCTGTCTCCAAGCAGATTTTTTCAAGATTGTAACATCTTCCTCAACAGTTTAAACATGCATACTTTCACCAGTCCAAAGTAATTTTTCCAACTGTTCAAGGGCTCTCAAATGCTATCTCTTTGAAAGGTTTAGCAGATCTTAGTGAGGAGAAAGCTTGATCAAGTATAAAAGCTTTAACAACTATGTTAATAAGAAATTAAAACAAACTATTCACAAGTTCACGTTTGTGGTAGCTGGTATCTTCTCTGGACTGAGAAGCCACGCTGTGATTAATTGCTACAGTTCAACAAAGGTCATATTGTAGCTCTTCTGCCTTACTTCCACAGACTTTTCGGGCTGGGCACTGAATATTTCCTGTGCTTACGTTTCACTGGAGGTAAACAGCACAAATAATGTGCTTCTCTACCTACTGTCTTCTGCTTCTGTTCAGATGAATACAGTGCCAGAAACAAACTCTAATCCATCAAAATCAATTTTCATTCTCTCATTTTTTAAGGATGTCTGTGTTCCTTCTTTGCAACACCACCACCTTCACAGATATTTCCACCCTGCAGGAAGCCAGACCTTGCAGCTCAGTCTCAACGCAGATTTCTTATCTGAAAACCTGCACCATGAGGCTTGTTCATTACACTTAGGGATTATTACAGCTGTCGGGTTCTGAGATGTAGAAAGAAAAAAAAAGTTTGGAAAGGATGTGAGTGGCTGAAACAATTTCTGGAGGTGACCTTCAGTCATGCAGCAAAACTGCTGTAGATCCCTCTGGCAGAAGAAAACCTGAAGAAGGATTTCTTTCCTTGCATTAAGGGACCCACAACACCTCCCATTTCCCCGGGCTCCTGAGAGGATTCCCCCCACACAGAGAATGAAGGGCCCCTCAGGAAGGTGCCTTCCTCACCCTGGAGAAGGTCCTTTAAAGCTTCAGCAAAATGAAAGTGTAAAATCTGTTCTCCACACAGACTGATTACAATACATTTCTTTGGTCTCATCAGTGGAGTTTGTGGTGCTTTTCAGAGCACTCACTCACACTGGCTTAATGCAAACACACAAAAAAAAACGCCAGAAGATTTAAACTCTAACTACCAGTGTTTTCTTTTCTAAGCCTTTTATATTTGTAAGGAAGAATTGTCTGAATTAAATGCCATTCAAAGTCCCAATGTTTCTGGCAGATAAACACACAATAATTATCAGTGTTGTAACATTTTAAACTATTTTGAAAACATCTTTTTACATATCCCGACTATTTATTTTTAATATTTCTGTGTCTTAACTAAATACATTAGGATCTTTATCATTTTCAGTGGTGTGCTCCTGGAGCAGAGTTAAAGCTTTCATTTTGCAAGCTTTTCATTATACAGGGTTAAATATCTGTTCTGCATACCTGAAATGGGAGACATCCATTAGTAAATCTTCATCCACCTTTGTTTTATCATTGAATAAGTGCTATAGTCTCATTCCCAACATTCTATATTTGCTCTTGAGTGCTGTCTTTGCTTCAAAGATAATTAGAACAAGGATTTTAGAACAAAGTCAGCATGGGAAAATTGGTAATATTTTCTTATATCTTCCTTTCTAATTTTTAATCCATACCATAAAATGTCTCTTCTAAATCTTCAAGTGGCAGGCCTTAAAAGAAACTGAGAGACCTTACAAGAAAAAAGTGTTTACTCCTTTTGCAGGTGTTTTATCTTACTGTGGAGTCTTAGCAGAGAACTAATTTTTGAGAGTAAGGAAAAACCTATGTTGTTGTACACCTTGAGTAAAGAGCAGTGTAAAATTATACCACATGTGAGACCATGGAAAGGGAACTGGGCCGTGGCCAATGGCAAGTTGAACGTGGGCTAGCAGTGCCCTGGCAGCCAGGAGGGCCCACCCTGTCCTGGGGGGCATCAGGCACAGCATGGCCAGGTGGGCAAGGGATGGGATTGTCCTGCTCTGCTCTGAGCTGGGATGGCCACACCTCAAGTGCTGGGGGCTGATTTTCGTGCCACAGTATGAGAAAGACATTAAACTGTTAGAGAGTGTCCAAAGGAGGGCAATGAGGATGGTGAAGAGCCTGGAGGGGAAGCTGGAAGCTGAGGTCACTTGGTCAGTTCAGCCGGGAGGAGACTGAGGGGAGGCCTCATTGCAGTCTGCAATTGCCTTTTATGAGGGGTGGCGAGGAGGAACCAGTCTCTTCTCTGCGGTGACCAGTGACAGGACACAAGGGAATGGCCTGANACACCTCAAGTGCTGGGGGCTGATTTTCGTGCCACAGTATGAGAAAGACATTAAACTGTTAGAGAGTGTCCAAAGGAGGGCAATGAGGATGGTGAAGAGCCTGGAGGGGAAGCTGGAAGCTGAGGTCACTTGGTCAGTTCAGCCGGGAGGAGACTGAGGGGAGGCCTCATTGCAGTCTGCAATTGCCTTTTATGAGGGGTGGCGAGGAGGAACCAGTCTCTTCTCTGCGGTGACCAGTGACAGGACACAAGGGAATGGCCTGAAGCTGTTTCAGGAGAGGTTTAGTTGCATATCAGGAAAAGGTTCTCCCCACAGAGGGTGGCTGGGTTGGAACAGGTTTCCCAGGGCAGTGGTCACAGCACCAGCCTGACAGAGTTCAAGACACATATTTGGACAGTGATCTCAGGCACATGGTGTGACTCGTGGGGCTGTCCTGTACAGATACCACATTATGTAAGTGAATGAAGTCCAGGAAGCAAGAAAAGGTATGTTTTGTTTTATTTCTGGTAGCGTTGGACGGGCAGAGAGACTTCCTGAGTTTACTGATTGACAGTAGGAACATACTTTGTGATATTCATAGTGAATAGCCCATTTGGTAACTTGTATATGATAAAAGTCCTTAGGCAATGTTGGAATAGTACTTTTACATATTTTTCTTTCTCCTCAGGAATGAATCTTCTTCAAATAAGAGGCTGATAGACATTTTCTTCTGTTGAAAATTAATTTTTTTCTTGCTTAATTTTTTGAAGCCTTTGAGCTTTGTAACATTCTAAATAAGTAAGACAAAAGCTAATTTTACACATTAAAAGAAACCAAATATAAAAATGTCTTTCTGCACTTCCTTTCTGTCTTTCAAAGAAAATGTTTATCCTAAATATTCAAGCTAGCATTAAAGTTCATGCGGTTGCTTATCTAAGAGAGAAGGGCCTTTCATGACTGCAAGATTTTTTAAAACACTCCCTCTTTAACTGCTTAAATATACTTTTTAATACTTCTCCATATTATTGTCTACTTCCCTTGAATAATTGCCATATCACAAGCTATAAGCAACTCCTGGTCATGTCAGTGTAATGCAAGCTCCCCCTTTCCTTTCCTAGAAGAAGGGAGAAAAGGAGTTGAGCTGTCTGAACTGAGCAGAACTGGGAGCCTGTTACCAGCCTCAGGAAGAGGATCCTCAGGAAAAAGAGCTGAGCAACCAAATATACAAAAAATATTCAGGAAAGCTATTATATGTGGTTACTCAAAATTTCCTGCCCTGCTTGAGTAGAAAAATGGATGCAGAGAGGGATATTTACATTAAAGACAGAGGGGAGGTGTGTTCTCTGGATATTAATAATCTCAATTTACTTATCTACTGCTGGACAAGACTTTTCCATTCCTTCTGACACTGTTAGTGTCAGAGCTCAGACACAGGTATTAGTATTTAGATTCTCCACATCACATGCAGGTGTCTCATTTTCCAGGTGGAGAGGACAGATTTCCCACCTCCATACTGCAATGCTGACTCAGTTTCCATGTCTTTTGAAACTTTAAAACGGAACACTTCAGAAATACTGAAACAGTTTTTCTAAATATTAGCAAACTAAGCTACTTCCCTTCTCCAAAATAATTTTGACATTTTTAAAAGCAGTCTACTTCAAGGTCTCTGAAATCTTTGTTTTATGTTTTCTATTTGGCCAAGACCAAGTGTGGATTTCTACCCTAATTCACAAGTAATTTTTGCAGCGAGTGGAATGGTGCAGGTGTGATGTGAGGTGGCTGTCTCTCTTTTCTCACAGTGTTCACAGACCTGTGGCGGCGGTGTCCAGAAGCGAGAGACACTTTGCAAGCAGCGCCTGGCAGATGGAAGCTTGTTAGAGCTGCCAGAAACCTTCTGCTCCACACCAAGGAGCCTTACACAACAAGCCTGCAAAAATGAGGATTGTCCCAATGAATGGCTTCTCTCTGACTGGACACAGGTATGCTATTTGTTTGCATGAGTATTGTATAGATCTTGGAGATGAAGTTCCTGAGACAATTGGGATGGAGGAGCCAAATAAGATCAGACTCCACAGAGCAAGTTATGTCCAGTTTTTTCCTGTAATCTGTTCTTATCATCTTGGTTGGGAGTGTTATCACTAGCTCCATGTTCCTACCTCCACAGATATGCTTTAGTCAGCTGACCAAACCTTTAAGACCCTTCTGGTGTAAACACAAGTCACACTCCAAACAATAAATCCCTGCCTCTGTCCATGCCTATGCTTATTATTTCACCCAAGGCATAGACTTTGTTGCCAAAACCTAGCTGTTCTTATGTCAATAGTCTTTTCCTCTTGGGGCCACTCCAGCCCTTTCCCATGATAAAGAGAATAGAAAAGAAGAGGAAGAGAGGGAACAGAAGAGGGGAATGAAAAGGGGAAGGGAGGAGAGATATTATAAAAATATAATTTTACTTTATAAGCTCAAAGCAAGGCAAAGGTTCATGCCAGTAAGCATGAAAATCATTCCACATCTTGCAGTCTCTGCCACCATTCTTCCAGTCCTCTTTCATGGAAGGCAGTGGAAATTGTCTTGTGGAAATTGTAAAAGAAATGCCAACAACCCTATGGAGTTGTCCCACCTGCACCCTTCTTATGGGAATCTGTCTGGGCATTTTACTCAAATTAGTGGATGTTTTCACAAAGTCGTCTGCCAGGAGACACAAAGCCATACTGGCAGTAAAGATGGTAATTACAGTGCTTTACCCATTTTCTAGCTCTTTTTAAAGACTGCTGCTTGGTTCCAGTGCAAAGGCACTGTCTGTATTTTTTTTCCACAATGCTATATGCATAAATATGAAACTGAATAGTCATGATGAAGTCCTATCAAATCATGTCCACCTGTGCAGCAAGCACTGCAGTCTGGTATTAGAGGCCGTGTGTAGGCCATGTGTAGTAACTACAAGGCTGAGGTAATTAATGGGTGACTAAAATATTCAACCCTTTATTATTCCTAAATAGAACTGCAACAGCAAAGCTTAAAGATTAAGCTTAGGCCAGATTTTATCTGGCCCACAATGCAACTGTGATCTGCAACTCCATGAGGTCTGCTCTTGGACATGAGCTGGAGTTTTTCCAGCCAGTAGACACTGACACACAGAAACAAAAGTTCAGAGACTGGCTTTGAACTGTAGCACAGTACCATTGAAACAAGAGACAGCATCTGACAAAAAATAAGTGGTAACAGGAGCATGGAAAGAATCTAAGCCTTACGGGACAGAAAATAACAAGTATTTCATCTCCCTACTGTGCCTGCACTGTTTGTAGCTGCATGGTCAGATGCCGCTCCGCTTCATTCCGCTGCAGCATTTTGAAAACTGTAACTGTCCTATCCTGTGGTGTGTGTATGCAATGTGGATATGGGAGGTGAGGAGGGAGTGTGTGACAAGGGGCACCTTTTTCGTTTCTCCTAATGTGTCTCATCCTGTTCTTAGTGTTCAGTGAGCTGTGGAGAAGGCACACAGAGTCGAAATGCTATTTGCAGAAAGATGCTGAAAACCGGGGGCTTTGTTATCATCAATTCTTCACTTTGCCTTCCTTTGCCATTCTCATCCTTGATCAGGCCCTGTTCACTAGGCCCTTGTGCAAGTAAGTGGAAAAGGTGTTCGGCAGCGTCTGGGGAAAAGGGATTCAAAGTCCTTCACTAAGAAATCCATGGTATTTCCTGATTCACAGCCTTCTTTCATGCTAGTATTACTCAGTCTTGTGGAGTGTGTGTTTCTGTCTGTGAATAAGTCAAGCCAGTGGAGGAGCACTACAGATTTCACTAATGGAGCTGGATATGAGCCAGTGTGCTGGAAGGGAACTACTAGTTTCTGGAAGAACTGGCTCAAAAATCCTGACCAAAATCAAGATCTGAATTTCACAACTGGAATGTAGAGGCTCAGAGATACAGCCTGAGGGCTGGAGCAAATAAACTGTCTGCTAGAGCAGCTGCAAGGAAAATGGTTGGTAAGGGATTTTGCTGACAATCATTTGAAACTTATTATTTCATTATGTCACTCCAAATCCTCTATGACCTGAGATTTCTAATGAACCATGCAACACAACACAAGTTAGATGTATTTTATGTTGGCAGTTCATGCATTTCTTTTTGCTCATCCCAAGTCCCCCTGTATACTCTTCCCTGGTTTGCAGTAAGACAATTGGATATATGACAGTCAGCCTAGCTTCAGCTTGACTCTGAAGCTGCTCAGTGTAGGATATGCAAGGAGAAAAGAGGATCTGATATTTAGAACTAAAGCTTGGACAAATTTTGCATGGTATTTACTAATAATATAACTATGCAGTTTAATTTATTTCTTCGTAAGATCTCTAACACAGAGATCAGGAAACTGGAAGGACAGAATGAACTAGTGCACTTTAATAGTATGTGTCATGTTTTTAAGCCTAGCCCAGGGAGTTTTGTTCTGCTCAACATTACTCTTTGAGGTAGCAAGACTTTGATTCTTCCTTACCGTTGTGAGCTGCAAGATCATGTTGTCTTTGAAGGTTTGGATGGTAAACACTTGTTTACTCAGTGCATTTCTTAAAGAACAGTCTTGGTTTAAGTACTTTAACAAGAACTATGTTTCCACTCAAGTTCTCTCTCTCCCATAAAGCTTTTATCCCTGGCTATTTGGTTTCTGCATACACTCTAGGCTACTTTCACATTCCTGAAGTGTGTCTTGTTATGCCTCTTATTTTGATTGTTCTAAATGTCCAGCAACTGGTGGCCCGTTTCTGCCATTACTGTCTAATGGGTCAAATGCTACCCACAGCAATGTAAACTACTTGTTTTGTTTAAAGGTATCACGTACTGATTATATAATGATATTTCAGGGCACAACAGACCAGCTCATAAGCAAAGCCCCCATATTATGGCTGCAAAGCAAGTTTACATCCAGATAAGGAAGCAGAAGAAATTGCACTTCATTGTGGGTGGATATGCCTACCTGCTGCCCAAAACTTCTGTTATCCTCCGATGCCCTACTAGGAGGTTCCGGAAATCAATGATCACTTGGGAGAAGGATGACAAGAGGCTTGTCAGTTCAGCTCACATCACCATTGCACCCTACGGGTACATGAAAATCCATCATCTGAAGCCTTCAGACACTGGGACATACACCTGCACAGCAGGGCCAGCTCGGGAGCATTTCATAATTAAACTGATTGGAAGCAACAAGAAGATCATTGGTGGGCAGCCAGCTGGTATTAGGGAGGAAGAAGTCATGAGAAAGGCTGGCTTAAATGATGCCTTGCGAACAGAGGATAAACATCTCAATGGGATTTTCTTCAATGGTAGCAAGGCTGAAAAGCGAGGGCACCTTGCTAACCCCAGCAGATGGTATGACAATATTGTCTCAAGGCTGCTACAGCTCAGGGGCTGGCCAGGGGAAAATGTGGAGTCCTGGGAAGCCCAGGAGTCCATGGAGAGAAATGCATCCTCAGAAGAGGACCACAGCCGGGAGCATAGCCTGCCATTTACTATGGTCACAGAGCAGAAACGCTTGGATGATATCATAAGGAATTTGTCTCAACAGCCTGAGGAGCTTAAGGATATCTACACTGAGCATCTTGTTGTGCACCTGGCTCATGAGGTTTTCAAGAGCTACTGGGACCACCAAGAATTTGTCCTCAAAGCATCCAGGCAAAAAGTTGATTCAGCCTCAGTGGAGTACCCTTTCCACAGACGTGTTTCTGGATTTACCAGCTCCCTGAGGACATCATCAGCTGAAACATTTATTCCCACCTCTGTAGATCTGGCAAATGGCTTGCATAGGCCTCATCAAAAGCCCGCCATCCTCCGAAAGATTTCAGCAGCACAACAACTTTCTGCTTCAGAGGTTGTCACCCACCTGGGACAGACAGTGGTCCTAGCAAGCGGCACACTGAGCGTGCTGCTTCACTGTGAAGCAGTGGGAAACCCAAAGCCCACCATCAGCTGGGCTAAGAATGGAGAGGAAGTGAAATACAATGATAGGTAACACATGTTATTTAACTTCTAAGAAAATAATTCATATTTTGACTCATCACTTTCCATGTTTTACTGCCTGTCAGTCCCATGGACAAAACCATATTTTGCTGTAGTCTGATTTCATAACAGAAAGAAGGGCAAGTGCATGTGAAGTGGTAAAAGGGGTAAACAGAGCATTGTAAGTCTTCAGCTAGGTCTGGATGGTGGGTCACACTGGTGTGGCAGACAGGAACCTTGCTTCTGTTTGAGTAAGTAAAAAAATAAGGGTTGTAAAGTACCAAGGGACATAAGTGCTTAATACAGTCAACAGAGCACTCCACATCCAGAGACATAGCTTATTTTCCCATCTGAAGGTGGAGATTTTTGCTATGAAGATTGATATTGATATATGAAAACTGATCACTGGTTGTTGCTATTATCCTCTGTTGGAGCTGAAATTGCATTTCTCCTAGTGCTCCAAGAGGGTCTGACAGACGTGGTTGTGGTAAGAGAAAATAGAGGAGATGAGGCTTTGGCCTTCCACATCTGTATCTGTGCATTAAACTGCCCCAGGATAAACGTCAAAGGGCATTACAATCACCATTTACTCTGAATGTTCTGATAAAGGCTGTAAACTGTGGAACCACACTCCATAGCTGTTTGCAGCTTTGCTGTCATCTCAACAGACTGATCATTTAGCATTTGTCTTCTCATGTGAACTGGTGAATCCTCATCTGTTTAAACTCTGGAATGCTGGTCCCAGGTGTAACCTGAGTAGTCGACATAACAAAATGCTTTTATTAGTGTTCCACAAAAATTACGCTGTTTTTCCTTCAGGTAGCCTATATTTTCTGATCACTCCACATTATTCATTTGTGTGGAAGAGCACACAGAAAGAGGTTATTTTCAGTACAAGTTATATGTGCAACTTTGTTGATAACATACATTCTTCTCATGTGTATGCTTGGGATTTTATATTTTGGTTTTATTCTGTGAGAAATCACTGTATAAGAACAGGAAAACTGGAACTGTAGTAGGCAGTAATAATGAGCAACACAGTAGAACAAAGATGTCCAGGGATCTGCTGGCAACTCCTTCTGCACAAGCTACTGACCTCAGCTAAGATATATACATTCAGTCATAAGGTCATGAGAAAAGACAGAGTCAAGACAAAAATTAATTTCCAGTGTGGTGCCCTTGGATCTTCCAGTAACGTCTTGATTTAGGTGAAATTGCCGCTTCTATACAGTTATGAAATTACTTTCTTAAATCCTTCTTTATTAACTATTGAATCAATGAAAAAATAATTACTTTCTATAATGATCTGAGTTTCCTGGTCCTTGCCTCTCTGTCTGAAGGCTAATAAGTATATTAAATTTAACGCATACACAAAAAAGGTAACTTTTGAAGGGATAGAGTCACTGAGAACAAGAATGTACCTCTGGTGGAAATCACATGCAGTCATAATCATCACTTGGACATACAGAATCCCTTCATTTGGACATATTCCTGTGAGAATATCTGTAGGCAGCCCTGAAAACAAGTTTCATATACAAATTTTCATCTAGTGGTTATATCCCATTACAATTGGATCATTAAGTTGGGGTTTTTTCTCTACTCAAAGTGACTGTAACTTCTGTGGTACCCATGAAAGGGAAGGGATGTTGCATAAAGTTCACATATGAGGAATGCTGGACACTACAGTCATGGGAAATCAGCAAGTTTATTTCACACCCAACAATCTGTCATGGTATCACAACAAGTAGATTAAATTAGCTGAAATAAAAGACACATATATGATTCCTGAAACTTTAGTTCAGATTTTTATATATATAATTTCACAATTCCTTTTCAATCTTTTTTTTCCCCATTCAGTTTGGCTGAAATAGCCTTAAATGTTGTGTTTTGTTTCTGAATTAACAGTCAGTTGTGTGTGTGCTCAAGATTTCTATCAGAAAGTCTCAGGCAAGTATAATTTATTTTCCAGTTGGTAGCATAAGTCATTGAC
>WEZZ01004863.1:1146-11774 GCA_013400585.1 Chloropsis cyanopogon
CCTTTCTTGACACAGTTTGGCAAAGCGGTACATTTGTATTAAATTGAAACTCCATTTTGTCTCCTAAACTCCATTTTGTATGCTGTACTTGAACACGTTTAAATTTGCCCAAGACAGATTACAGTAATGCATTCCAGACAGGCACCCTTCCCAGGAAAGAGGCTTGACACCTCACTGAAGGACTATCACAGGAAAATTGTCAAAAACCAATCTAGTACTATCAACTTTGATTGTTCTGCCGTCTTCCATCCCTCCTTCCATAAACCTTGTTTATCAGCAGAGGAGCGCACTGAAAAACCACAAGACGAGATTGGGTGAAAATGCCTGAATGGCAAAAAGAACTCAAATTCTTTGCAGAGCTGGACATCCCTCTATGGCCAAAGGGAAGTGATTGGTGCAGACTGGCAGGACCTAGAGGATTCCTGTCCCATCTGGAACACTAGGAGCTCTCCAGGATACAGAAAGTTTGATGAGTCAAGCAATAGAGTGGACATGGCATGTGTCAAGACTATTATTATTATTACCAATAATAATTTTAATTCTGCTACTAGTTTCAGGAACAAAGTATTAGGAAAATCCTTTATGTGTTTGGTCTTTTCATCTTCTTCCATATTGCT
The DNA here is from genome assembly GCA_013400585.1 of Chloropsis cyanopogon. Taxonomy (NCBI): domain Eukaryota; kingdom Metazoa; phylum Chordata; class Aves; order Passeriformes; family Irenidae; genus Chloropsis; species Chloropsis cyanopogon. The sequence goes on from WEZZ01004863.1 coordinate 1,764, forward strand.
GAAGAGTCAGAACCAGGAATATGGGGTATGTTGTCTTTATGTGGTCCAAGTACAGTGGACTAGGCAGATTTGAGTTAGGAAGGAACCTGCTCTGGTTTTAAGGTGCGTGAGAGCACTGGCAGCCTTCTCAGAGCAGGAAGCGAGGGCGCTGCTTTGCAAGGAAACGCTGTCAGACATTTCCTATCTTAGAAAAAGCCAGAAACAGCCACAAAACTCTCTCTGCCCACAGCACCCAACAGATTTGGACCCATTTGGTGCTTGGATCCAAGTGTGATAGGGCTTGCAGACTAGCACTGCCTTTTCTACCACCTGGCTTTCAAAGACAAAATGTTTTGTAAATACACTGCTTGATTCTCCTCAAATGAGACAATTTTTTTCTCATTTTTCATTTATAACACCTGCTATTGTCTCAAAAAAGTACAGTGCTGTCAAAGTTTTCTCTCAGATTTTCATGCCTGTGTCATAAATGCCCAAGCTAGACCTAACACCATTGCATTCCTCAAGTTTACTCACTATTTACCTCTCTCACTGGGAGAAAGGGAGGAGACAGAGGGTTCGCTGAGTATGTCCTCATAGGTGGAGAGCTGGCTGAATATCTAAATATACACTGGTAGTTAAAACCTGAATAATGGCACTACAGCATTTGTGTTTTTCCTGCACTTAATAGAGGTTAATGTGAAACTGCAGGAAAGGTGAAGGGGAGTGTTTAGCTTCCCGCTTGGAGCCTGCATGTGTCAATGCCTGACAGAGCCTTGAAGTTGTTAGCCTGCATGCAGAGCACTAGCTGAATGAGGTTACAGTGCTGAGCACAGCGGGCTAAAAGAAGTAGGATCAGACTGATAGGAGGAGTGGCAGAGTCCAGGCACAGCAGAGTGTATCAAAGACAGCCCAGGGGAGAGCGGGTACTGTATTAGTCCTTTGTGTACATTTAAATGGAAGACAGTGAACATGCAGAGATGAACTTTGAACTCTCTCAGCTGGGCTCCTGCTCCTTTTAACCTTGGCTCTGTAAATAAAGTAAAATATAATAAAATAATAATAAAAAAATAAAAATAAATAAAATAAGGTAAAATAAAATAAACCCAGCACACTGTGGTCTGGACTCCTATGCTCAGCTATTTTTTGCGTATTGAACACTCATTAAATAAACATACCAAGATCAAAGTATCAAGCACTTTTGTTATTATTTTACTCAATTCACACTAAATTATAGATGTAGACATCCACTGGGAAAATTGGGTGATAAGGTGGAAAGGTTTGAACAACTAAGATAAGACCCTTCTTTTTCTGCCCACAGCCAACTGAGGAAATTTGTTTAACCTGGTAGGCTGGTAACATTTTCCACCATCAACAGAACTGGTCAATTTCATTACAAGGTCTGACCCTGCATCATGGAAGGTGAAGGAAATTGTGCCCTTGCCAGTTGCACAGGAACTGGATCAGGAACCAGTAGACTGGTAAGGGAATAGGGATCTTCTTTGAGTTTCAGAGTAATTTTTGTAAATGTTCATCTCTGTCTCATCGTGTAAAGTGGTATAGATTGTACTGTATGTATTGAAAAACAGGAAAGCTTAATAAAAAGGATCTACAGAGGGCAAAGAGATGACTAAAAAGCATTTTTTATATATCCACATAGAGAACCCCCTGTGCTGGAGTATACCAGAAGAGAGGTTCCATATGGACCATAGTCAACAAGTTTTGCACAACTAGGACAGAACCATTGCCTTGCATGAGTACAGTTGGAATATCATAGCGATCCATGGAGAGAGTTCTATCTACTCTGTTATTTATAGTAAATGGGATAGATATAGTTCCTAAGGGTAAGTACATCTCCTTCTGCACAGCAGAATCATAGAAATAAAAAGGGGCAGAACAACATCAANTTTCAGAGTAATTTTTGTAAATGTTCATCTCTGTCTCATCGTGTAAAGTGGTATAGATTGTACTGTATGTATTGAAAAACAGGAAAGCTTAATAAAAAGGATCTACAGAGGGCAAAGAGATGACTAAAAAGCATTTTTTATATATCCACATAGAGAACCCCCTGTGCTGGAGTATACCAGAAGAGAGGTTCCATATGGACCATAGTCAACAAGTTTTGCACAACTAGGAGTTGTGCATTGCCTTGCACGAGTACAGTTGGAATATCACAGGGATCCACGGACAGAGTTCTATCTACTGTGTTATTTATAGTGAATGGGATACATAGAGTTCCTATGGGTAAGTACATCTCCTTCTGCACAGCAGAATCATAGAAATAAAAAGGGGCAGAACAACATCAACCAAAAAAGCACAAGCAAAATTTCACTACTATTCTGAAAATCCTATGAAAGAGGATCTTGAGAAGCAAATAAAGGTGACAATTGCCAGATAAATAAACAACCCTGCCTGAATGACTTATGTTTGAAAGAGTAAGTGGGAAAAAACACATGGCATATATAGAAATATTTTTTTACCTATACCATATTTAAAAATCCAATTTTAAATAGTATCACCTAACAACTTAAGCAGTCTAGACTAATGCAGCAGGTCATTTTGATCACATGTACAACATGTATTAAAATTATCCTGTTGAAAGGAATGACAATGCCAAAATACTTAAAATCAAGCACCCATTCAAGTATGCAATAAAATAGGACCCAAGAGCTCAGACATTTACAGAAACAGGAATAAAATATTTAGGTATGTACCAAACTCAGATGGAAAAAATCAGCGTAAATTTCTGATAAACCAAACTATTTAGTACCATCTGATGGGATCTCATTAGATAGAACTAATTCAGACCTGGAGAGAGTGATAACAGAAATGACTAATTGCAAGGACTTAAGAAAACATGGACATCTGTTAAATGACAAGAGTGTTTAGGGCTGATATACAATCATGGTTTACCAAAACAGCTACTGTGGCAGCCATGTGGACAATCTTACTTCCATCCACAGTTACTCTGGTATATGAGCATCTTCCTTAATTTCAACAGGATTATTTTCATTAAGAATGTCACGCACGTTTATTTCTCTGTCTGCATCAAATAAGAAGAATGTTCATAAGAAGAATCTGAACCAACATGGATTTTTACACTTACAGTTGCAACAGATTCAGAACCTTGACAAGGCTTGTAGCTTGACTTACTCCTTTGCTAGGATTGTCTAAGATCAAACTGAGATACCCTGGCAGAGCAATGTAGAGAACTTTGCAGTTCTAGTCTAAAATAGGTCATTTGGGAGTAGATGTGGTTAGTAATGTTCAAAATATTACTCAAAAGCAGAAGAGGAAAAGTTGTTTTACTTTTTTTCTCTTACAAACTTCAGTGAAGACATGTCCTTGATGTGAGATCACTTATCTGTTCTCAAAAATTCTAAGTGTTCTCTACACCTTTTAAGATAAAACTTGACCTTCAAGTTCACTTTATGACTAAATTATTCCATGACTGTTTTCATCTTTTCTTTGTATTTTGCCAAGTTGCACTCATAATAGCTTTTTTAAAGAGTCTGCAGCAGTGTTTCCTTTATACAATTGATACATTTTTTAACAGAAAAAAGGACAAATCCATGCAAATGTATTTAAATTTTTTCTAATTTTTGAAGGTAAAGAGCTAAAATATAAAGCTACAGTTGTACCTGCCACTCTCTTATCGAAACCCTCTGAAGACAAAAAATGTCCCACCTCCTCCTCCCTCCTGCTTGAAGAACAGGTGCCACGCTCAGCACTGGCTGCTGCTTTTCCCATCAATACACTATGAATCTATTACTGCTGAACACTCCTCACAGCAAATCAGACAGCGAAAGTTACTCAAACCTGGCATTACCAGCACCATGGCTGTTGTCCTTCTAAAAGGCTGTGCATATCAGCATGAGACAGTCACATTAATGCTGGGGGGAAGCTCCTTGAGCAGGCAAAGCCATCCCCTTAATATCAGCAGAATAAGTTTCACAAAGCATCTACAAAAATATATTGTCAATTCCTGCCTTACAACTCCAGCAATGGCACTTTCATGCATTTTCCTCTTTTGGTTCAAACTCTTCAGCCATTTTGCTGTTTTATCTTAAGGCCTTTTTCCATCCCTCCAGTCTGCTGAGACTAATGACTTCTACCTTTTAATAATCCTTGTGAACACTAGTTTTCTTACTCTGTTCTCCTCTCCAGAAAGCCAATTTAAATTCCTCTAACCTTCTCTGGCAGCATGCTTTTTTCAAGCATTTCTTCATTTGTAATTGCTTAAGTGCTTCCCTTTACTGATGTCCACTTCACCATCTCATGTGCTGTCCAAAATGAATGTAGTGCTCCAGTTAGTCATGGAGCAGGTTCTGAACAGGTTCTTCACTCCCAGGCTTCATCAAGACCCTGGGTATGCATCTACCTCTTTCTTCCTGTACATGTTATTTAGAAAATGCTTTGCTTTTTGCCAGCCCTTAATAAATGAATGCTTTGAAAGTTTATCCTGATTTATACAGTAGTAGGAAAGTTACCAGATAATTAGGGTACAGAGCATGATCTATGACAAATGGTGAAGACCTAAGCTCCATGGATTTTGGCCCAAGTCAGAGCTCTATGTTTTTTTCAAATAAAGCATTTTCAAGATGAATCTTATGATGAAGCTGACTTTTAAACATTTACATGAGAAATTAAAAAGACACTTTCACCAGAAGAATGTGGCAGTTCAAGCACACAGTAGCACTGTGGGAAACCTTGTTTCAGTCCTACTCTGTCACTCCCTCACACATCATCTGCACATCAAGGCCATAGGCTGGGTCTTCCCATATCACTTATGTGACTGTCAACTTCCTAAAAATACCTGCTGATGAAGACTTGAATTCATCTCTCTCACGTCTAGTGCAGTGTTCTCACTCACAGGAAATTATTTACTGGTATCAGTCTTTCTAGCTTTGAGCAGAAATAACTTCAGGCCCTGAGAAATTCCTCTTAAGAACAGAAAAAAAATTGGCAATTATCATCTTGTCAAATTGATATTGGCAAGACTCTGTCACTTCAACATTTGCAGCGTGATGTACTTCAGAAGTCCCTGAATGCAGTGAAACAAGCTGAATTCTGTTGCATTGGCCATGCAGAGACACGGGGAAGTGCTTCATTTTTACCACTTACCATGAAGGCAGCACCAGGCTGGGCTCGCTGCGGGCCAGCCAGGGCTCTGATCCACTGGGAGACACAGGTACTCCAAACCCCATGGCTAGAAGAGGAGTTATGGACAAGGTGGACACAGGCTTCCCTCATTTTGGTTGAAAGGAAACTAGCCAGCCCTTGCAAAGTGCGTGTCAGCAGTTTTGAAGTGGACCATGACACCAATGTAAAAACAAACCTCTTGAAATACAGATAATCCTATGATTCACACAGTGCAGCCTGTGCTTCAGTGCATTGAAATAGAAGCAGAACTCAATATTTGTTAATCCTACGCTAATTATAACAATCTATGCTATAACCCCTGCTAATGAGCTAACATAATTTTTTTAAAAGCGTGTATTATAACAATGTGATTAAGGCTTGATGGAGCTGTTCTTATGCTTTTATGATATAAAAATGGTTTCTTATTAGCTTTTGATGTTTCATTTTCCCCACAGCATCACAATATCTGCTTCTGTTTTACCCAATTGTACAATAATTGTTGTTTGAAGTCAGCAAAGTCATAGCCTAGTCAGACACCAGCCATTTGATTAATCAATGAAAATGCTCTATAACAGTAATGCCATGGAAAACATGCCTTATCATTTTAGTGTTCTATATTATATTCTCTCACCTTTCTCTACAATCTACTCAAATATTAATACACAGTCCTCAGGATCTGATGTAACATGTGATGAAAATTATCATAATCTTTTATGCCTAAAGACCATTAAATTGGCACACATTAAACTTGAAATAAATGGCTTCAATAATTTTTGTTTAAATGCGCTCTTTTTGTTTGGAAGACTGAAATGCATGCTGAAAGTTTTAAGTTTATGGAGGAACTCACTAAAATTTACAGCTTCAATGGTCATGCCTAAGATTATTTCTCTGCTGTACATACAAGGAATAAGCTTTCTTCACATAGTCAAACTCATTTCCAAACTGAACTTTCCCAATCTAGAATGACTTAATTCTGTGTTTATTAGGTAAAAAAGCCTCCAAGCCAAACCAGTAAAGAGAGAACAAAGAAATTCATATGGGCAAATTGTACTCAGATTTGCAGATATACAACTCCAGCAGAAACACAACAGCTGCATAAATATTTCCAAACCCATATTTGGCTACTTCCCTCCCACATTAAAAGGCAAACACAGTACCAGTTGAAATAATCATGTATTTCCTGATGGAGCAAAATGTCCTTGATTTGAATGCAATTCAGAATTAAACACCTTTTTACAGATGGTGCTGGTACCAGGACAGTGGTCTGGGTCTATATTGGTATAATCCAATTGCTTTCAAGACTGAAACTGATCAGTCTCAAAAAATTTAACTCCCATTGGGGTGTAGTTTTCTTTTTTTCTCATTTTTAGGAAAGCCATTTCATGGGAGCATGCATTCAGCACACAGCCTCTTTGGTGTCACCAACTATCTGTTTTGTGATATTCTTCTAGGAGAAGTATTAAGACACTCCAGGGTTTTGCAGAGGTTCCTGAGTCTTAATAGCTGTATTCATAAATTGCTAGTCATACAGTATCACTACTTCTTCCTGTGCTTTACAGATCATGTAATACTCCCCAATTTCCCTTATGTCAGTGCCTACAAGTCAAAAGTTCAGAAATAATAACAGAGTACAGATATATGCCTTCACTAGATTCATGTTTTGATAGAAAATTAATTTGGTGTTTTATTAGTTTTATTAGTTTCTTTGAAATGACAACTACTGCCTTGAAAAGTATAAGGTGATTAATTTACAATATTTTCAGATCATATTAGCAATACACAAGTGTTTTGACATGCATAATAGTTTTACTCATAATCAAGATTTTGCAGTTCAAAAATTCTTCTAGCTACATGAGCCAGAACCTTACAAGCTAAAATAGTCAGAACATTGATCTTAAAGCTGGGGAAGTATTTTAAGCATTAGAGTGCATCACTGAAGATCTTTTGTTTACACAGACAGCAATGTGAATTATGTATGTGATTTTATTTCTGACTGTTAAACACTGCTTATTGGAAATGTATAAACAGCTCCTTTTAAAGAATACACAGCAAAAGCAATGCCATGTATTATGCTACAGCAGGTAATTCAGTTCCTTAGATAGGATTAGCCAACAGATTTATCAAGCAGTCTCTAAGGAAGGCAGAGTTCAAGTCTAGGCTCATCAATAATACATAAATAAACTGAACAATTAGGTACAAAGTGGCTATCTTGTCAGACAACTTATTAACCGATAAATGATATACTCACTGCAGACAGTGTAAAAAGGGGAGATATGTAAAGATAGGAAAGACCTGAAAAGGTAGAGGAAAGGTACTGTATTCCTCAGTGTGTCTGTGGATTTGATAATTCTCTCCAACTCTCTGTTTCGAGCTGAGAGCTATGATGTCTAGACAAAGGTGGTTCAGCAACATCTCACTACCAGGAATCACTTGGGTTTTTTCCTGATAACTAAACACAAATATATTCCTTTGCTCTTTAATCAGTGGTCTAAGAAAAAGTATATATCAGTTCTCCAGTGATGGCTACTACGCCTCAACTTCAACTTAATCTGCAAGTTTTACATAATAAAAATTACATAAATACAGCCATCCCCAGTGTGTAATGTCACCACTGGGCATTGCTATGATATAGTCCTACTACTTAGATGCATCAGTTCCTAGAAAAGGGTAGATAAAAGCAGTCAGGCTTACATCTGGTTTACACAACAACACTAACAGGTCTTAAAAGGCAAATCCATGGTGTTAAATAACAAAATATGGGACATTTGGTCCTTCTTTACTATCAACAAACTCAAATTTGCTTTTCTTTTTTGTGCTGGCCTGTACTATTCAGACAGAAAACAAGAAAAACAGAGGTAGGAAGGACTGTTGCTTTTTTTCCCCCTCAGCCAAGCAAAACAACAACAAAAAAAAGTATTCATTTCATTTAGAATCAACAAGTAAGCACGTAAATGTAGTCCAAATAAAATCTTTTCATATGCACGTATCTGCCTCGGCTCAGAAATTATGAACATGTGAAATACAGATTTCAGGATTTAACTCAGAATGAAACTAATATTTACCCAATATGATGTTTTTTCATGCTCAAGTACTCCAAAGTGCTTTGCAAATATTGAGTAAATTCTGCCTTTTTTCTGTGTTCAGCACGCCTTGACTCCAGTAGCCATTTTGAGAGGTATATGGAAAAGATAAGTTAAGGCCTAACATGCTTTGCTAATGGAAATGTAAATTATCAGTGAAACACAGCCATTTCTGTAGCAAAAAGGGGACATTACTCAGAATACCCTCCAGAGCAGTACAAATTCAGGAATTTATAAATATCCTTGCCAGATGGAAAAGAAGTGTGAATAAACTGAAGAAGTCTGCGGTGACTTCACTCCATAGCCAGTGTGGCACAGTTAAACAACATGGACAATTTTAACAATACTCACTGTCACTTTACTCTAGACTCATTTGAGTGAAGAGTCCTTCCATTTTGCATCTGAGTACCTTTGAAAATGCACTTTTATGTCGTGTACAAAGACAGGCAGAGCCTGAAGAATGATGTTCCCCTCCTACTTTCATGATAATCTAGTTCTCAGACCCAGAACATCACCCCTATAGGCTCATGAACCTCCTCCTGTGTTCATGCTGGGCCTCCCCAAAGTAGGCAAATGACAGCTAACGCAAGCACAGCGCCTGCAGAAAGACTGGCATGCAAGCTGGACTAAAGGAGGATGGAGGATGGAAACCTGGGTAGGAAAGACCACATCTTGCCTGGGAAGTGAAATAAAAGATGAAAAGAGAAGGAAGACAGGTTACAGAGCCGATTTTCCATCTCTGGAAGCAGGTTTCCATGACAGACCAGCTGAACTGTCTATATGGTTTGCATATTTTTCTTCTGCTAAGTATAAAAGGACTCTAGGGCAAATGTATCAAACTTTAGACGTGTAAAAGTTGTGAGCCAAACCCCAAACAGTGCACACCACAAAGTGAATGGGAATCTGTGGTCTCTGAGACCAGGTGTCCTCTGTGCCCTCCACCCCTGAGGAGATGAAATGCCATCACTGAGGCATTGTGAAACCACACCTCTGCTTGTTCTGGAGATCAGGGCTGGGGATTATGAAGAATCCATGGGGTGGTTTTGCCTGCTGTATTAAAGGATTGCCTTGTCTGAGGGTGAGAGTTTTGTGCATGCGCCACCTTTCCCAAGAGTAGGAAATAATAAAGAGTGGGTCGGATTGTGGGATATGGATGCAGGCATTTTATGCAGCATTACCTGCAGACTCAAACTTGAAAAAGAAGTCATGAAGTGAAAAATTTTCATAGTTGCAGTCAATCTATGGACAGGCTGATGGCACTGCAGCATGAAAATATTGCAACCCTGCCTGCAAACTCTACCCATTATTTATTAGTTTAGACTGTTAGTGAAAGAAGAAACAATTTAGCACAATGCTTAGAAGTAAAATGGACTTCTGAATTGCTATAGGATAATTTGCACCCAATTTATGAGTTTCTGCAGAGCTATGAGATGCTTTGATCTGTTTCATATAAAACTTGGTTGAAAATATGTTTCTTACAGTGAAGTATGAGGCAATAAAAATGTGATTAAGGTGTGCTAGCAATTTTATTTTGGCAACTTTATGCTGTGCCTTTGAATTCCAGTATATATAAAGTTTGGCTCTTTTTCAATTGATAGTCTATCAGCTGAAGACTCTATATACACAAACATTAATAAACTCACAGACAATAAAATAAAAGCAGTCTAAAACTACATGCTATAATCTCTCTCTTTAAAAATAAATGTAGGAAGTCATAATGTATAGTTTATAATTACGATATCCAAAGAATTTCAGTTCAGTGAAGCCAAAGGAAATTGCTTACTATGGAACTAAGAATGCGATAAAAAGAAAA
>WEZZ01004868.1:0-11641 GCA_013400585.1 Chloropsis cyanopogon
CATGCCCCCAGCGCAGCCGGCGTGCTGGCCGGGTATTTTTAGTTTGCTCTTAAAGTGAACAGCATCCCTGCTCTGCAGCACAACCGGCAAAATCCAGCCCCAGAGTATTTTCATTGCACAGCTTTCTTCCCAAGTTCACTGTTTGAACATCAGCATATTTTATAAATAAGGAGTGTGCGGTTCCACAAAAAAAGAAATGTTAGGGTTATATTAAGTAGTTTCTAAATGGCATCAATAAATAGGTACATATTTCCAATTGAAAAATGCTTTGGACACAGGAAGGAAAAGCAGACTCAAAACAAGGCAAACTCTTCCCCCTGGAAATAAAACATTCAACTTTAAATTGTATAACATTTACGCTATCAAAAGAGCCATAAAAATTTAGATTCCTACCTCCCAACGTAGGTGATGTTTATTCACCATCAAGATTTTGTGATACATATACGTGTATATACATATATATAAAAATGCATCACACACGCATATATATATGACTATATATGTACACGTAGACAACTGATCCCACTTTGTGAAATAAAATCTAGTTGAAATATTTTTTGTTAAAAATAACACACGTGACTTGGAAATCCTGAATATATAAAGAAAGTTTTAGAGAGAAAGATTTCCTAATTTCTGCCTCAATAGTAACTTCATACACATACCCCTTTAATTTTAAAGTGGCTTTCCAGTACTTAACAGTCTCCTCATCCTTGACATTTCATGTTAATTTCACTGAAAAAAAATAAAAAAAACATTTTTGACCCAACACTGAATATATGCTGTTTATCATTCTGATGATTACCAAATTATATATGTTTTATTCCTCTGAAACCAAAACAGTTGATGTAGTCCTAAAATGACTAAATGCCCGAGGGCACTGTTAAACCCAAACCTGCCACTAACAATTGCTTCCATCAAAATGATGTCAGGAGGCATTTCCAGCCCTGTATCTCAGTGCAAGTCTCCTGTGTATTTAATTCTCTACAGCTGAAGAAAATGAAAGCCAAGTGCAATAAACTGATTACGTGATGATTAATGCTGATTAATGAAGAATGACGACATTTTACATGCGGCATTCAGTAAATTCAAAATGTTGTTCAAAGGGATCTTTAAACAGTTGGCATGATAATTCATTACTTATGTCTCCATCACTAAGAGCTCAGATAATTGAGTAAGGCATGGAACAAAACACACACTTATTTAACCAGAAATTTAAGGTACAGTTACATTAGACACAAAGGCAATCATTCATTAAATGCAGCTTACATTTCCAGGAAAGTCCTTTTATAGACCCACCTTACATCCAAACATTAAAGATATTGTGTTGTTGGTACATGCTACTTTACAGTGGCATAGCATCGGAGAAAAACAATCCAAGTTTTTTATGCTAGGAGACATTTTTTCAGACCCTGTGCACTTCAATCGATCCGTGACTGAGATTCCAGAAAAATGCCTCTGTAAGCGCTGCTTGCTGCCTGTCTTTGACATTTAATCTAGGTCCATAGTGTTCAAAAATAAGCCTTTATATAAATAGGTTGAATCCTTCAGGAAAAATGTTGCTTCACGTTAGAAACCAGATCTTATAAAAAAAGCAAAGAAAAAATCCCGTGTCCATTTTTAAAATTTTTGAGTCAGCTTTGTTTTTAATTACGTTAGCGCCAGCTCGAAGTGACAACTGTCTCACGGCCCAAAGTAATACTCAGATGCTCTCAGCCAGAAGCCCGGGTTAGATCCAAGGCAGCTCCACCTGCTGCAGTGCAAGGACTGCTATCTCCTCCATGAAAACAGAAGCAACTCCAGCAGAGCCACTGCTCGGTGTGCGCCGCTTGCTTAGGGGAGGGGCAAGATGTTGCAGCAAGGGACTCGTTACACGGCCCGACAGAGATAAACCCAACGCTTCCTGCAAGGTGCTTTCGCACTGCACCAATGAGCATGTGAAAGCCCATTTTTAAATCAGCTGTGTGTAATTATAAAACCAGGGACGTTGTAAGCTTAACAGCAGGGAATTTGCTGATCTGCAATTTACACTAGCTTTTTCAAGGAAGTGTCAGCAGACCACAAAATGAATGGCTCTGGGATATTTAATCCTCATTTTCAAACATTAAAAATTCAAGGTTATTTGACACATCAAAAAAATGGTCTTTAACTGCTGAGTAAAATTCTTAATGGTCTACCTAATGTAATAAAGAAACAGTACAGAAATACATGAATACTCTCCAACTTCAACACAATAAAATCAGAGACTGCTATTTTTCACCTGTTAGCACTATGAAATCATGAACAATCGGGACTATGCACCGATTTGTTTATGAAGAGCTCTTGGTAAAGCATTTCAGACAACTGTACATAGGAACACTTAAGAGTTCAAGAAAAAAGCTTTTTTCCTTAGAACTTAGGTAAATACAGTTGTAGACTCCTTAGAATTTGTTGTTCTTTGTTGTGTGCTAACAAATCTAAGATGCAGAATTTTTAAATGGTTTGTTTGGGGTTTGTTTTTTAATCAAGCCCTATAAGATTCAAACTTTATTTCCTTTTTTACAAGTCCAGGGGTCTCAGCAGGATTTCAATCTATTCATGTATTTTAATAAATTGCATTACAGAAATTGATGAAATTGATCCAAAACATGCCCTCTGCAATTACTCTGCTCTTGTACCATAAGCTAACTTGCCTTTGCAAAAAACTTCAATAAAATAACATTAGCCATCATTTCTATTTTTTTATTGCATTAAGCAGTAAAGAACTCTCTTTAGGACATAACTGTTCACTTAAGTTTACACCTGTAGCAGCCCTTTGTCATCTCCCTTTTACTTCATTTGGTTTACCTGATGAGCACCCCTGAGGTAGCAAGTTTAGTGTAGTGTAAAATTGCATCAACACTTCCAGCTCAGAAACGAGTAACTTCATGAATTATACTGAGACAGTCATCTTTATATAAATGTGCAGATTGATGAAACCAAAACTAAGGCCAAGACGTCTGGGGAAAAAATGTGTAACTCAGCCCACAGTAAACCTCAAAATAAACTTCATTTGCATGAGGACCTCGTTCTTGGTAGACTCTCCAAGGATTACTGATGACAGTATTTCCACCATGTGCTGTGACCTACAATTTTTCACCAAATAGCCTCAGACATGATTTCCCACAGTAGATCATCTTCAGCATGCAAGTGCAGCAATATGGGCAGGACCAAAGGAAAACATCCAACCCTGAACTTAATTGTCACCAAAAAAAGAAGTAAAAAAAAAAGAAACAAAGAGTGTAAAGAAACCAAAAATGCACCTTCTTTGTGTAGCTAAGTTAGATTATGTTTTTCTTGCAAGAATATCCAATGGTAACCCTAAGTAGAAAGGCTGACAGAGGAACCTAAAACCCCTTCATATTCCTTCTGCTGGCTGGGGGTCCCAGTAAACAGACTCCTGACTGAAGAAACAGGGCAGAGCAAACTGAGCACATACTCAAACACCACACGTGGAACACTGTGCAGGGGGAAGGAACACAGGCCAGAGTGTTCCTTCTTGCCAAACATAAAAATGTCCCTATCCCACAAAACAACCTCTTCTATGCACTATGGATCGACAATCCATCTTACTTCCATACCTCTAATCACATTGTAATAACAATTTCTCACTGAAATAACACACAGTCAAATGCATGGCAATTTCATGACAACAAATGAAGTCAAAGAGCCAAAAGCAGTTCTTGAATGTTGCAGAAATAGCTTTTTGTGATGCAGAAAATATAAGCTCTAATGTGCCGCGGGCATAGAAGAATCAATAAGAGGAAGATACAGTCTACACATCCACAAAGGATTCCATCAGTAAGATACAATAAGGAAGAGAAAGCTTAAGTAACTTCAGGCAATTACATCTACATTGTTGATGAGGACCACATAAAACATCTGAATCTTTCAGCCATATATTTGCAGCTGTAGATAAATAAATTGGTTACACTACAAAATCATCTTGACCTTCATACAAAGATGAAACTTTTTACACATTTGCCTATCCACAAGCTTAAAAACACAATGTTTAAACTTATAAAATTACAATATATTCTTACATATTTTGCTGACTAAATCCTGAGATTTAACTGTAATGGTTTCACTTGTTCAAAACACTTATTTGTGCCCAAGAGCTTTTTAAAAAAAGCTGTTAACAAATCTTTCTGAAATATGAGCATATAGTATGTTCTCATATAAACATATGAAACAGAAGATTTCCAAGTCTACTTTTGAGCTCTACAGAAACATATCCACACTTAATTATTGCTCTGATTCAAATTGAAGGTTGAATTAACATTTCAAAACACAAAAAATAATGTATTAACACTATGACTAAGCCATTAATTAGAAGAATATGGCCTTAACTACCTATCACTTCTCATTGCCAATTCATTAGTCTGTATTTTGTATTATCACATAAAAGCCCCTACAGTGAGAGCTCACCATTTCCATATTTCCTCAAAAGTGTTCTGAGTGAAAATAACTAGTTTCATCCTTATAAAAACACTACCTAAAATGGATTGTCTTTATTTCAGGTTTTGTTTGAATGTTAACTTGGCAATAACCCATCTTTATGTATGGCTCCCACATGCACAATAAAAATACCCACATCATTATGATCTTCAATTAGTGAGCAAGACTAATTTTGTTGTCTTAAAATAAGAAAGCTTCTACTTCCAAATTTCCCTGAGCACTAAGAATATTGGATAGAGAGAAACAAGAGCTATATAGCATCAAAAAAACCACACTATGAGACTTCCATAGAAACTTAATGTTTTGGTTCAGCACTTGCCAACTATTCTTGATGGAACACAAGTAGTACCAACTTCATCGATCCATGTGTTCCACCTGCATCCTCAATACAACACAGGTTAGGAAACAGCAATCTCATAAGCAGCAAGACCTGGAGCTTTTAATGAAACGAGTAGTGAAGGTCTAACTTGACAAATGTACCAATTGTTCAGGCTGCCAAACCAAAGGGGAAAAGGCTTCATAATTCTTCAGACAGAGCATGTCCCTTAAGTATCACTGCAGACACCTGTCAGGCTGGTGGGACTCAAGCTTAGGTGCCCCTTCCCCAGAAGCCTGAGCTGGTACACTTCTGGGATATGTAATACAATCCAATTTTTTTTAAGATGCACTTTTTATCACTGGAATTACTTAAATCTAATAAACTTATTTTATCTTCTTTCCTGCATAATCATAGTCTGTAGTGTCTTCAAAGAGTACACAGAATTCCAAAATGATAAAGAGCTCTGCAAAACAGCTTGGATGCTGGTTTAAGATTACCCCATACTAGCACAGAGCTCTAATGTCATGTCTGTAATGATTTCTTACTCAAGGAGTAGTAATTTTATAAGCAATTTCTATAAGGCAAATGAAATTTGAACACTAGTTGGAGAACAACTGATGTCTGGTGCAAACTGCATCCATCAGCACCCAGGAAGCTCTTTGGCTCTGCAGTTCTTGCTCCCTGAAGTATCAGATGACCATCCAAGCCAATTTTGAGAAAGTAGCCAAAAACTGTACTGCTTGTTCCTGCATGCTCCTAAACTGCCAAAAAATCATTTGCACCATTCTTTCAGGCAAAGAAGTTTATAAACCCAAAACACTGTGAGCTGAAATTCCCCATCCAAAGGGCATCTTTAACAGGCCTCCATAGTTTAGAAACAGGTTTTTGTGAGCTTGGCAGGTAAGCATGCTTGCAGGAGTTAAACCAGCAGCCACTGCTGCACATCCAGTTCAGAATGCTGATGTGTATATGTCCTTTCTAAGAAGTTTAACCCTCTCGTATAAAAATTTGCAGGATACACCTGTCTGTGCCCTAAGTTTCCAAAACCCTGAAGAATACCACAGCCTTATTAACTTCGGAAGGAATGTGAAATGTTACTTTGCAAAAAGGAAGCTGATTAATAGTTGCCTTTTTTGTTTTTTAAACTTGCCCTACAATGGCATTTAAGCCCAGAATAGGTCCTATGAATAGAAACTTTCCAGTGGGTGTTTGTGATTTTTCTCCCAGTTTATTCCAAGCCTTGAATTGTTACATATAAGACAGATCTGGGACATCACTCCGATGAGGTCCTTCATAAGCCTTGATAAGTCAAACCAAAAAACACACAAGACTGTGTCCCTTCCCAACTGAGTGACCATCACTATGGGCATTTATATAAGCTTGCTTTAGGAGTTTCAGTCCAAAACAGAGAAGGAAAATATAATGCCATATTGGAGAAAGAACCCAGAGGTGTCTGCATTATCATGTCCTCTATATGCAAAAATAATCAGACTTCAAAATATGTGGTGACAGACTGAAGAGTGTTTAGAAGCAAAACTTCATGAAAAACGCTTTCCTGACAATTACCAATGAATAGAGGTCCTACATATTTCAAGTGTAATTTCAAAGATATTTAATCATATCATTCATCTGTCAGTTCCTGCCTCTTAGTAATTCTAACACTACAGTTTAATTTCAGCCAAACTGACTGGAGGAATACAGGTCTCTGAGGATATCAGTCATGTGCAAATTTCTCAGAAGTAGGCAGCAAGCATAGAATAAACACCAAAAAATCCCCACCATGGGAAGGGGAAACAAGTGAGAGCACCTAAGCAAAAACAAGCAGAATTTATATAATGAGAAAGGGATTAAGAATATCAAAGGGGAGTAAGTCTAGCAAAATGCTGTATAGAAGCTTATATTAAAACAGAAGCATACCTTGACAGAAAGTTACAGGTAGTCCTGTTTTCTAAGGCAGGCACGAAGCCATTGCATGTTTTGGAATTAAAAATGCCCTGAGTGAAAGATCTTCCTTTTCTTCTGATGTTTTGAAAGTATTTTAGCACTACTGGAGCATGCTTTACATCTTTAGTTTTCACACAAGAAGTTCCTGAAAATGAGAGAGGTCACAGAATCGGCTAGGATGAGCACTATGAAAGCCAAAAGTCAACGTTATTTTTTCCTAGCTGGAAACCATCAGAGTCAGGAGATCTTCAATACAGACTAGGAAATTAATGAAAATAAATGGTTCTTTTTGCAATACTTGAAGTTTGATCCAATAAAGACATTGTACATGCAGCAGATAGGTGTCTATCTGACCTTCTGTTAAATTTACTATGGACAATTATTTCATTACATTAGCAACATCTCAGTGAGAAAAAAAACCAAAAACATTACTGTATTTTGAACAGACTGTACTGTGATTAGAATAGAACTCAACCAAAAAATTCCTAAAATCAGAATGTACTACATTGCTTCCAATATATTTAACATGTGCAGAAACAGTCCATGGTAGATTGAGCCTGGATGACAGGTAAGCATCTAACCAGCCAATCAATCACTGACTCCCTCCCAGAGGAATGAGGTAGAGAATCAGAAAGGCAAAAATCAAGAGGAGAAACCTCATAGGTCAAGATTAATAAGTGAAAGGGGAAATAATTTTAAAAAACCAAAACCCAACCAACCACACATACAAGTAATGCAAGCCAAATCACTAACCACCAACAGATCAATGGCCAACCTCAGCAACAGCCACTTCTTCCTAAATTATTGCTGAGCAAGATATTAAAATATATCTGGAGCATCTTTTCAGTCAGTTTGGGTCAGAGGCTCCAGCTGTATCCCCTCACAACCTCTTGCCCGCCCCCAGCCTACTTGCCAGGGCAGCAGAGTGAGAAAGTAAGAGGCCCTGACACGGTGTGAGTGCTACCCAGCAATAGCTAAAACACTGGCATGTTCATCAACAGTTTGTCACAGTCCAAAACACAGCACCATATGGGCTGCTGAGAGGAAAATTAACTCCATCCCAGCCAAACCTGCTACCAGTCTGACCTGAGAAGTCCTTTAGTATGAAAAACTATGAGATCTTTGCATTCAAAAAACATTACTGAAATCATTCAGAGTAAAAGTATGTGCTTATTCTAAAGCTGCCTTTGATGTGTTGGTTCCATCTGTCCATACAGGAGAAAGAAAAGTATTGATATATAGCCCTAAATGGTTCCATGGAACTCTCAAAAAGATTTCTAGTGAACAACAGACACTGAATCACAAAGATAAAACTGCTAACTACAAAAGCCCTCCTGAAAGACCCAAAAGCTTTACAGCCTTGCCTCATCCCTTCCCCCCACCTTCAATGAAGATTTCACTCAGTCTGTATTTGATGTGGACAGACTCTAATCTCCAATGGTAATTATCAGCCAAGGTTATATTCTCAAGGCTATACTCAGTGGGAAAGATTAAATCCAGCAGGGTGTGATTAGCTGGAACTGCTCTCCACAGTGTCAAGACCAGGCTGGAGCAAGGATGTCATTTCCCTTTGGATTGTTCCCTGTAGCACCCAGGCTGACTAGGCTAAGCATAGCCTCCAGAACATGGTTTTCCTTATGCACCTATTGGGCTTTAACAGAAGACTAGTTTGATTAAGACCATTAAGACTAGTCATGCAGAACTGTTGGAGGGGGAGCATGATGGAAGGAAAGAGGGACAACACCTTTAAAGTTTATTCTACTATGGATAACATATGGAGATCCTTCAGTTATTGTAGAATTGCTCAGAATCTGATTCATCCCATCCTATCCTTTTTAACTACCCCCTTCAGGAAAAGCAGTTTTCAGTAGTGGAATACCTTCTAAATGGTCCATGCAAAGTAGCCACAAAAAGTAGATCTGCTGCTGAATAATTCACAAAGAATTAATAAAGCATCTGTGCCTCCCCTGAAAAAATAAGGGCAGACTGGTAAAAAAACAAGTGAAAATGAGTGAGAGAAAATACATTAATAATACATGCCTTTTATCTGGTGAAGCCTCAAACTACTCCAGATTCATCTCAATTGCTGTTCATGCTTCTTAACACCACATCAAGAAGAGACTGCAATTTGACATATTTGGTGCTACATCAAAGCAGCAGAGCAGAAGAGAGATGAGGCTAACAACCTCTCATAGCCAGGAGATGAAGTGCTTGCACAATACTAGTAACAGTGGGGAGCTTTCCCCCCCTGCAGACAGTGAGAAGGTTGTTCCCAGAGACAAAGGAAACTCAGTCCTTCAGTCCTGCTGTTTTAAAAACAGTGAAAACTGATCACATCTCAATTCTAAAATAATCTGCTGAGATCAGGATGGAATCTCAACAGCAATGCTGCTGTGTGGATGCTCAAAAACTTGCCATACATTTCTGAATACACAGAGGACTGTCACTAGGTTCTATAACAATTGTTTTCAAAAAGACGTTTTCATACAACAAAGTTGGTACAATTCTTAAAGCAGAAATGCCAAGTTTATTTCTTATATCATTCTAATGAATCTAAACATTTCAAAACCAGAGATGATACCTTCCTCTAAATGGGAAAGAATTCATAATGCTACTTTTTTACTCCAATGGGTAAAAGCATTTGCTAGCCCACGGTTGTAATTCACTGCAACTCCATCACTCTCCCCATCTTAAAATGCAAATCCTCTTATGGGCAAGACTACTACTGCCATCTCTATCCAATCCAGGTGGTGAGGGTGCTGGTGATTTACACTTTGTTATTAACTGAGAACAGGTAAGGAAGGCTGTTAGTGCCTGCAGGTCATGGACTCTACTGCCACTTCCTGGGAAACTAAAAGGTAAAGGGGAGAGCTGAGGGGAAGCCATAAGCAGTTTAGGGTAGCACTGACTAATAAGTTAGTATCACTTCTCTCCAGTTTTTAAAAAGTATTTTTCAAAGTATTTCTGCTGCTTCTAGCAGATTCATTCTCCTATTATATGGTCACCAGTGCAGTAACAGTTTCAGAACTTGCAAATGAAGAGGAAATACCTTTATTAACAAACTGAAAAACAGAGTTGGGGGGTGAAGGTTATAACTTTAAAAACTGAAACCACAAATTACAACTGAGTCACCATGACAGAACAGCTTAAGCAAGAAGTGTGGGGACTATTACTTGATCTGAACTTGAGCTCCAGAAAGGAATCTCAAATCACATTTTCTTATAACAGGTTGAATTATCTTAATGCTCATTAACATAAAATACTTACTCTTACAGTGAAAATTACTATCAAATTAGAGCCAAACTTTGCTAAGAATTTAAGCAATGATACAGTAAATACTATATTATTACCAAGTGCTATTTCCCTGACCACAAGCAAACTTTCAAAATATTGATCCTGGACTCAATGCTACTTATCGACACCAGAGCTTCTGCGTATTCATACAGGTTTTTAAATCACAGCATTTCAGCAGGAATCTAGGGCAACAGTCCTGGCAGGCACCAGTCCTTAAAAAACACCAGCAGCTGTTGGCAAACTAATTGTACAACTGTTCAAAACAGAATATTTCTTCTTAGTATGTTTTAGCAAGATGCTACAGAAAATAACACCCTACTTCAGCTTTGAAATTACTTCAGTTAGGACCCAAATACCTGAGTGAATGTGACAGCATGTTATAGCTAATGTAGGTCATTCTCCACTTCTTCCTCCCCTCTGTTGCCTTTAAAACACCTAGAAAATAGAACCTCAACTAAAATTATAGAGGGGTTTTAAACCAAGTGGAACAAAACTACTAGCTCAGAAAAAAAAGAAAAAGAAAACCAGAAAGTATTACTTTTCTGTATAATTTTGAGAGAATCATAAATCTTTCCTATTGGAAACATTTCTGATCACCTAATCTGATAAAAGCCACAAAAATAAAAAAATTACAGGGAATAACATCAAGGATAAAGATACTCAGTGGCTTCTATTTGAGAAGCTTAACTGACTAAGCTCTTCATCTTATAAAAAGCAAGCAGCTGAGCTGGGAATATGACATTCAATCTTTGAAAAGATAAATGGCATAGAAAAGGCATATAAAAAGCAACTACTAACTATTTAAGACAACACAGGCATTAGCAGACAATTAAATTACCCATCAGATGTTTCAAAGCAAAGCAAAGAAAGTACTGCAGAACTCATTGCCAAAAATATCAAATCAAAAAGGAACAGCAAATCAACAAACCAGGGTCTAATAAAAATGTGTAATCACTATCTCAGGAGTGGGACAGCAACTGAGGTGGGCACTTGTCCTTCATTTACACTTATCAAACAGAATCACTAGGGCTGCAAAAGACCTCAAAGTTCATCAGGTCCANTCATCAGGTCCAACCATTAGCAAGGCCCCACCATGTTCACCGCTAAACCACATCCCCAAGTGCAACATCCACGAGCCTTTTGAACGCTTCGAGGGATGGGGATTTCACCACTTCCCCAGGCTCTCTATTCCAATGCCCAACTGTCCTTTCAGCAAAGAATTTTTCCCTAATGTCTAACCTAAGCCTCATCTTAAGATGAATTACCAGTCCTAGTTGGAAAGGATCCACAAAGTTTACCCACAAGTCCAACTCCATTTTTAAGGAGTACCTATACTCTGAAGAATCAATTTGCATCACCTACTACCACAGCATCCGAGATTCAGATCAACTCAAGGCTCCCTCTGGGAATCTTAACTATTGGTTAAAGAAAGGCTGATATAACAACAAACACAAAGGGGAAAGGCAAAGGGAATGAAAATTACAAAAAGCTTAATGCACTTGTGCACTGCAGTGCAGGGCAGTGTCCAACAAAGCCATACAACACAGAATGCAGGCAAGAAAGTTTTCACATTCCTTGTATGTTTATTTGATGCTTCTGTAAGGGAAGTCA
>WEZZ01004878.1:347-12598 GCA_013400585.1 Chloropsis cyanopogon
GGATGAGTTGTGGGTAAGAGCTGGTGCAGGAAAAGTCCTCTCTTGCAGAACTAGAGTCCAGCAACTGTGCCTGACTTTTCAAGTGTATCGATCCTCATGCTTTTGTTTCTGCAGTCGTGTTCGTTGTTTCCCCAGCTGAAGAATATGAGTACTGTGTACTGACATTATCTACTGTTACTTCCAACAAGTTCTTCACCTTCTTATTTAACTTATGTCTTCTTTCCAAGCGAGAATATCCAGGTTTCGGTTGGATCTATTTTAAGGTGAATTAATTAACCAGCATAATAATACATTCCTCTTTTTACCTATTTAATTTGTTTTATTCTAACATCATTTTAAAGTACATTTAATAATGTCAATAATAAGCATTTCTTCTCCCACCATCCTTATTTTTATTGCAGGGAAACTTACCTCCTGATTACCGGATAAGTCTGATCGATATTGGATTGGTGATAGAGTACCTGATGGGAGGAGCGTATCGCTGCAATTACACCCGAAAGCGGTTCAGAACACTGTACCACAATTTGTTTGGGCCCAAGAGGGTAAGAAACAAGTTGTTTGCCATCCTTATGACTGTACCAACTGGCAGGGATTACTATAGCTTCTTACATGGTTACAGACTGGTGGGGTCCAGTGCACACAGATTCATTTCCATTATGTGCATTGCAGTTATCTCACCATAACGCATCACAAGCCAGACACTGATACAAGCTATGGTTTTTATTAATTTAATGAAAAAATTATTGCATTCTGCTGCCCTGCTGAAACCAGCACATAAAACAGTCTCCTCTGACTCTAAAACCTGCAGTTATGAGTATTCACAGCTTTTAAAAGACAAGCCTTTTGACCTGCACCAATAATACTATAATTCTAACTCCTGAGTTACATTTGAGATCTTCTGCATTGTTAGATGCATTTCCGATCTCACAGCTCATCACCTGGTTGTGATGTGAAGGTTTCAGGGCAAAAAAACCCATAACTCAAAACATATTTTGTTTTTTGGATGTGGCTCCAGCAGTCACTGGGTTCATGGCAACACCACTGTTAAGTATTTTTGTGGGTTCCATGTTTGATAAGTTATGCCACTGTGAATACAAAGTCTTTCTAAAACACAAAGGCTGTTTGTTGTCATCCATTGACCCAATCCAGCATGAACAAGAGTCAGTTCAGCTCCTCCCAGTATGATTTGTTGTTCCTTCTTTATCTATTTTTGCCTGACATTTCAGATTTTAGCAATATATAGTACTGAAAAAATAACAAGTGGTTATCAGTAGCAACAGCTCTGTGAAATGCTTGCAGACAACTATCTAAAATGGATTTATTTGTTTCCATATGCTTTTCATTATGATTCTTCACATTTGAAAGGAAAGACAGTGATTGTAGCTGGTGGGAGAGGCTTCCTCCCCAAAGTGACTCCATTGAGAAAAGCAGTTGAGCAGTGAGTGATTACACCAATACTGAACCAACTGCACAGAGCAGTTCCACAACAATCAATAATAGTGTTCCAGGACACTGGCCACAATACTGATGTACTCCAGAGAAATCCATTCATACTTTATCAGTGGTCCCAATCACCTTTTGCTAGAACAGTCCTAACCAGTTGTAATTTGTACCTGAATCCAAATACATGCCTTCTGTCGTGGTTTTGGTGAAATAGTGTCAAACTCAAGTTTGCAATTACTACATATATTTAATAATTTTATTGGTGTGTATGTGTAAATATATGCTATTACACTACCTTATATTACACTATGTATATATTATCTATATTTTACTGTATAGTCTATGTCTATGTCTGCATGCACCTGTACATATGTGTATATGTATACACAAGTAGCTGTAGTTTTTCATCACTATTCTGTGAGAAATAACATTTTTCTACTTTTCTTTGTACAGCCAAAAGCCCTTAAGCTGTTGGGAATGGAGGTAGGCAACCTGTGACAAATCTTAATGTCTTTTCCTTCTTTGATAAATATAAACTATATCCAGGTAATGTTCAAATTCACTGTAATGAAAACATGAATAGTATTTTTCATTCAGATAACTTGTTTACACATGGGACAGATTAAGAAACACTTCTTAATAAAAGTCCAGGAGCTGGCTACGGAAAAAGAGGGCTCTGCCCCAACTATGGATCTTCTTGATTTTTTGTTTAATAAGAATTAAACAAAATGTTTCAGTCTGGCAGGGAAAGCAGAATTTCAGTCAGATAGCATCCAACTTCAAAACATGTTCAGAGAAATGAAACATTTGCAGAGAATCATGCAGAAGTCTTTATACAAAGATATCCAAAGTTATCTCAGTTTTATTGGCACTTTTGGCTACCCCAATGCTTCAAGGGGATAATAGTATTTTCATGTTTGTTTATTTTATACAACCACTTTCATTTTTCCATCTATAGACACGGGGCAGAATAGGTCAGCTCACCTGATGAAAGCAAAAGGCTAAAATGGGAAAGAAACTAAAGGCAACAGAAGCAGCAAATGGATGGAGAAGGAAGGAATAAACATGCAGAATAGGAGTAAACAAGGGAGACTGCTACTTTTGTAAGAAGATAAAGGGAGAAAACACAAAAATAAGTATAGAGGGAGTCTTTAGCAGATGAGAAAATTCCCTGGATATGTACTTTCTGGAGGTGGAAAGAGGCAGATGCATTACAGTAGATGTTACACTTGCAGTGAGCTCTTAGCTTTATTTTAATGGTGCCTTTCCAAAATAGTTCTGGATATTGTGGGATTGTACTCTCTGTTATTAAGGAGAAAGAGCAATTCGGAGTGATAATCCAAGGCTCTGTTCCCCTGTTTACTGTCTTCTTAATTACAGTGCATGCACCAATACCTTTTTTATTGTTTACCTATGTTAAATATTTTGTCCAAAAAATTATGAATAGGCTGGCCTGCAGAAAACATGTTAGGCACTGATTTCAATGAATTGTGTGAATTGATTCAGTTCCTTCACTGATGAAAAAAATTTCTCTACAATTCCCACAGGATGATGTCCCTTTGCGTCGAGGGAGAAAACCAACAAAGAAAAAAGAAGAAGAAGTTGATATTGACATGGATGACCCTGAGATCAATCACTTTCCCTTCCCATTCCACGAGCTGATGGTGTGGGCTGTGCTGATGAAACGTCAGAAGATGGCCCTCTTCTTTTGGCAGCATGGGGAAGAGGCTATGGCTAAAGCTCTGGTGGCCTGCAAACTCTGCAAAGCCATGGCCCACGAAGCATCAGAAAATGACATGGTGGATGACATATCCCAAGAGCTGAACCACAATTCCAGGTGAATTTCCTTTCATGTACGCTTTCCTGAGGGGGAAAAGGGAAAAAAAAAATGGAGGGAAGAGAGATTTCTGAAACTGCCTAAAATTTTCTTATTGTACCTTGCTTTCATTTCTAACTTGTAGGGGAAGTGCAGTCCCTTTAGAGAAAATCTAAATGGCTTTTAAACAATCTGACAGAGTAGCGAAGTTGTTAGCAATATAACTTCTGATATTAGAAGATGTCAAGAGAACAGTAAAATATCTATATCATTTATGTGTTCTCCTTGAGGCCTCAAGAGTCAGACTGCAACATTTCTCTGTGCTTTTTCGGGATACTCTTTACATACCTAGCATAACAGTTATTGAAATCCTTATGAGCAGAGTATTCAGGCAGAAGTGTTAATTAACCAAGAGGTCATGCTTAGATGAACAAGGCAAGATATTAGATTCTATAAGAATCTTTCCTGATGTTAAAATTTCAGAAATTCAGGATTTTAGAAAGGATATTGGACACTCCTTCTTCCAGGAGGCTTGACCATGAAGCCATAGGCAAACAGCAGAGAAGCAATCCCTTAAGCTGCAGATAACCAGAGGGTTTCAGTTAGAAAATGTCAGGGAGGTGGGCAGGGAGGTGGGAGCAGACAGCTGGTAGGTGTGGGTGCTCATCACTGCTAAGTTGGGGCACTTATTTATACGCCTAACATTAGCCACTCACATTTGAAAATGTGGGTTTCCATGTGTCGAGTCAACATCACGATTTGCACGATGGAAGGTGATGTGCCCCTGGCAGAGGCTGGCGGTTGCAGAGAGGTGTTTTGGGTACAAGGCTGCGCGTGCTAACGGGACCGAACGCGTGTCCCTCTCTTGCAGGGACTTCGGCCAGTTGGCAGTCGAGCTGTTGGACCAGTCGTACAAGCAGGACGAGCAACTGGCAATGAAACTGCTGACGTATGAGCTGAAGAACTGGAGCAACGCCACGTGCCTGCAGCTTGCAGTGGCAGCCAAGCACAGGGATTTCATCGCGCACACTTGCAGCCAGATGCTGCTCACTGACATGTGGATGGGTCGTCTCCGGATGCGAAAAAACTCTGGCCTAAAGGTCATTCCTGTTTTAAAATAAAATTAACATTCGGAGGATTCTAATAGATGGTGACAGGGTTCACAAAAAATCAGTAATAGCTGTCTAAAGTAACCATAGTTCAGATATTTATTTGCAGTGACATTAAGCAGGGTATATTCTTCCTGTGTTCAGTTTTTCAGCTGGGGCTTATCATAAGCCTAAGTTCAAAGCACACAGTGTAGATCTTTTCATTCCCTTTCCTAAAGTCCCCTCTGGCATCATTTATCAGAATAAGAATTGAGCTAAGAGGTTAGTGTGTCACCCTGCCTATATACTTGAGGAGTTAGTCAAGAGTTTTAAAGATAAATAAAGGAAATGGAAGTGTAAGTGTATTAACCATTAGTGAAAGGTGTTGATCTGACAACCTTCCCTAGAACAGGCAAATTAAGCAGCAAAAATTTCCTTGCAAACCCTTGCAAATCTTCCTGATGGCATCTGAAGGGACTCCTTTAGAGGGTTTAAGGGATAATTCAGTTTTCAAAGCTGTTACAGCTTTACTTCCACAGTTGACAAAACTGCTAACAGTGCAAAGTGAATTCTGAAATGAGTTTGAGTCTGTGGCATATTTCACCAAAGTAGTCACCAGTCAGAACATACCCAGGAATTGCTTCTTCCTCCCAGATCACCGAGAAATATTTTCAATGAAGGGATTCTCTCTTCCGTGCTAATTGCGTGTGAAAATTGGTAATTACCCAGCTGTGTTGCCGTGTGAAAAGATGTTCTGTAATGGCAGGAATGCTTAGGACTACACGCATTGCTTCCAGACTGGCTCTTTATCCAGTGACAGTGATGAATGAGAACAAGTTGCTGATAGCATTCCTATGCAGGACCTGTGCATAGATGTTGTTCTGCTACAGATAGAAAACTTTCTCACATTTGGAGACATTCATGTTTCCTGAACTCACAGGCCTACTAGCTCTCAGAGGGATAGCTGCTTTGTTCACTGTTTGCCTTTGCAGAAATTCAGCCTAGGTACATGAAGGACATTTCTTAAGCCCTAAAATAGACCTTTATTTCATAATGCATAACTGAAGGTAACAGGGTCTGTTTCCTTTCAGCTTCTTCTAACACCAGGGCTTCACAAAGATTCTTTACTCAGTTTCTAGTCTCTGTGTTTTATTTCACTGAGGCTCATTAGCAGAACTTGTTTAAAGCTAGAGCAGGCTACAAGCTACATGAGGCAGCATGACAAAGAAATAAATTTGCAAGCATGAGTCATGGTTTATTTCCCAAGAACAGTTTTTTCCCTTTGAATCTGACAAATGGTAGGAAGATTTAATATAATTCTTTAGAGTCTTGCTGTATGTATTCTTGGATGTATGGCACCAATTGAAGGGCTAGGGGCACCTGTTAATCCTACCTACTCTTAAAAATAGCCTGTCTGTGAAGCCAGGACTGCCTGTAACCCCCTCTTCCTGGACCCATCATTTTGTGAGCACAGCACCAATGCAGGAAGCTTTTTCAAGGCTGGATGCAACA
Source organism: Chloropsis cyanopogon (assembly GCA_013400585.1). Taxonomy (NCBI): domain Eukaryota; kingdom Metazoa; phylum Chordata; class Aves; order Passeriformes; family Irenidae; genus Chloropsis; species Chloropsis cyanopogon. Next base: position 6,207 of record WEZZ01004878.1, read on the forward strand.
TTTGCACACATTAACTGCTCCTCATGGCATACTTTGAATGGCTTCAACAGCACACAAGCTATCTGCTGATATGATAAGCACAAGCACCCTCCCTAACCTGCCAAGAAGTTAATTATCTGGTATCACTCTCATTCAGGGAGAGATTTATAAGAAAATCATTCTCCATCAAATTGCAGCATAACCAGGAAAAGTTATTGTGCTTGTGAATTCAGACTTTGCTTCGTATTGCTATGGTATCTACTCAGTTGTACTAATGCTTTAACCCAAGCATTGTTCATTACGTATATATCCCAACAACGAAATTTTAGTGGTTTCTACACTACTGCATCTAAGAGAGGGAAGGCAGAAAGGAAAGAACTGGCATTAACATGACCATTACACAGCTGCCTGGTTACTGAAACAAAATCTAAGGGGACTGTGTATCTATGCACATCATCATTTGCTTTTACTGGCTTTGCCTTATCTCCTCAGATCCACACATAATTTCACTTCTTTGACTGCCAGTGTGCATTAAGCATGGACACAAAGAGCTATTAACCTTCCCTGTAGAAATAAGTACTCTCTGTGTGTCATTTATACTGGTATTTTGTATTATGTAAAATGCAGGCATTTGCAGATATGTACACCCACGTAGTCCCACCTACTCTTGACCTTATATAATATTTTGTAAATATATTCTAGCATGTAGCACTCCACATCTGGCGATGCGCAAGCAGATAAAATATTCAATAGCATTCTCAGCAACACCAGTAGAAGTTGCATGCTTTGATTCAGTACTCTGGTAACATTACCCCCAATGACAAATACTTTATTGTCATAGAAACTCACATGTACATGTATCTTTCTTTTCCTAAATCTCCTGAGGGAGTTGTTCTGTTTGATGCTAAGTAACCATTATGACCATAATCTGTTTTCTGTGATGATTATCGTTATCATTATTATTGCTTTAGGTAATTCTAGGAATTCTACTTCCTCCTTCAATCCTCAGCTTGGAGTTCAAGAACAAAGACGATATGCCCTACATGACCCAGGCCAATGAGATCCATCTTCAAGAAAAGGATCCAGAGGAACCAGAGAAGCCAGTGAAAGAAAAAGATGAGGAAGACATGGAACTCACTGTAAGTGCTCACACTAAATCATCAGCCTCAGCGCTGTCAGTTTGTTATTCCTACCTCTGTGGGCATTGCAGAACATCTGATGGCTAAATTTAGCACATGATAGGATACCACTCTTCGCACTCTCCTCTCCTCCATGGAACTCAAACCACATGAGTTGCCCTTATTTTGTCTCCATGCTGCAGCAGTGCATGGTGATGCTGTGCTGTAATATCCTCGTATTTTGACTCAGTTTGATGCCACGTTATCTGAACTAAGTGAATTACGTTTTAGAAGCACTCAGTCATGATAGATGACCTCTCTGGTGGAAAAGGGCTCATCTTTGGTCGGAAACGCCCAAAGATTCATGAAAGGCAGAGATTTTTTTCTCTTTCAGTTGACTTCACTAGAGAGTTAGTAAGTGTGCAAACAGGCTAGAAAAATTATGAAAACTTACTCTAAAATTCTTTTTAATTTGTGGTCATTGCCTTTCACACAAACACACATCCAGTTTTTAGTCCACTGAAGACACTAGCAATCAGCAAGACAGGTCTGCTTCTACAACTCAACAGAATTGTTGTAAGGAGGGACTTGTCAGTTTTAGTAACATGGACTTGGAGGAATAATTTACACCATGAAGAATCAGACAGCTAAAGCTCTGAAAACTGCACAAGTCATCTACCTCCTGTCTCTTGTTCTCACACTTTTTGGTATGGGCAGTTGTCATACAGGCTATTACATCTACCTAGTTTGGTTTGGATTTGTTTACATTTGATTGTGGTGTCTTTGGAAGGCTTAAAACTCAGCCCCAGTTGGTCAGGATAGAGGCATAGACATAAAAGGGATTTGCCTGATTAAGTTAAAAAACAAAAACAAAAAAACCCAGACTGTTTCCCACAGGCAAACAGCAGGAGCTGCCCACAGGACCCCGACTGCAGGCAGGCAGAAGGACCTGCTTACAGGACCCAATATGCAGGCAAGCCGAAGGACCAGCCCACAAGACCCACCTACAGGACCCGTTTGCAGGCAAGAACCTGGCTGTTGGGAAGGACCAGAAGCCAGAATAGCAGCAATGGGGCATTCTCTGCTCATTAGCTATTGATTGCAATTTACTAACCCTTGGCTTCTGATCCCCTTATGAAGTGCCTATTGAAATCAAATAAGCACTTTGCAAGCTGCCTTTTACCTGGAAATGGGGAGAAATTTGGGGAAGATGTCTTTTCCATCTCACTGTAGTTATTCCAGCTCCTGGTTTCTTGTCTACAATACTGTTTCCTTTTTCCCTTCTGACTCCTGCTGCAAATAAGTGATATGTGCTATGGATCTGTTATTCCAGATGAACCTTAGATGTTTCCCCTCTTCTTCCTTCCATGTGCTGACAGTCCTATTGCTCGGTTCTGTAACTGACTCTTCCCTTAATTCCTTCAAATTGTGTATCACTCTAGTGAAGTTTCAGGCACTTGAAACCTTTTCTATAAAATAATATTTCTTCCTGTGGAGTCCAGCAAGTTTAGAAACAATATCTTTGGTCAGCACTGGTCACTTAGTATTTCTGCATATCATCTATACTATACTGTAGAACTTCTAACACAGCTGTTTCTCTCAGGTGCCCCTCAGTGGTGAGGAGAGACAAATTGGTAGAAGAGAGGTCTTTGCATGTCTATGGTTAGATGCCACAGGCAGTTACATTTGGTCACTTGATGTGTTTTAAATACAAGAAAATACTTTAGACTGAAGTTTCATATTGTTCCAGCCTTAGTATAATGGTCTGGCATAACCAGTCAGGTTTCTTTTTCACTGATCAGAGGATGCCTGAAAGATGTTTTTGGAAGTGCCTTGGTGTAGTTTCCCCTTAGCCATGGTATCCTTTAGCATATTAGGGATACCTTATAAATACTTCAATAAGATTAATAATTTATTGTGCTGGGATATCATAAATGTTTAATCCATTGCTGAACTTTGAATCAATAGATCAGTCACTCACGTAACCTGAGCTTTGTTCAGCATAAAGATTAACAAACAAAAGTGATGTTAAAAAAATCATTTTATCTCAAAGTTCCTTTTCTGGCAAATAATATATAATTGAAATAATCTTCATGATTCTCCTTTGAACCATTCCCAATGAATACTTCTCAAGTCTCTGTATTCATCATGTTACACCCATATTCTCTCTGCTAAAATGAAGATAAAGAGGTCTCATCTAGGCAAGGTCTGTTCATTGATTTCCTGTGTGTCTTGCACTGCTAAGCCCAGGTGACTAAAGACAGGCCAAAGAGTCAGTTTCTTCTTCTGTACTGCACTTATGCAGAGTGCATGAGGTACAGGGCCACAGTGATCTTTTCCCTATTTTACACCTCATTTGCACAGAATAATGTGATCAGCAGACTACAGCAACAGTGAAGTTAAGTCTCCACATGGGTGCATCTGCGTGCAAGTATGCATTGGCTGTATGCTCCTCTTAAAGGGTCTGGTGGGTAACTGAACATATGGATATACTATGAAGGTGTGTTCATTCACTACTTGTTATTCACACCTGCTTTTAACTTTATAACAGATACATGAGAGTGCAGAGTGCATGAGGTACAGGGCCACAGTGATCTTTTCCCTATTTTACACCTCATTTGCACAGAATAATGTGATCAGCAGACTACAGCAACAGTGAAGTTAAGTCTCCACATGGGTGCATCTGCGTGCAAGTATGCATTGGCTGTATGCTCCTCTTAAAGGGTCTGGTGGGTAACTGAACATATGGATATACTATGAAGGTGTGTTCATTCACTACTTGTTATTCACACCTGCTTTTAACTTTATAACAGATACATGAGAGTGATAGGCCCACATTTCTTTAGCACCTAGATGCTAAGAAACAGGCTTATAGCAGCTACTCACAAAAACACATTTGAATACTGCTCTCATCAGTGCTCCTCAGCACCAAGGAATTTACAGTTTATGTGTGGAGCTGACAGTCATTAATCCTGAATATTAAACACAGAGGAGTAGAAAGGCATTAAAGTCTAAAGGCCAGGGATATTTTCTATTTGTACAGTGTCTTAATGAAGGCCTCAATTGCTGAAATTCAGTTCAGTCAGAAACCCCAGAAGTCTCCTGTCCTCCCAGAATAACCCTAATTCTGGAAGCCATAACTAGGAGCTTCCTTAACCCTATTCAGTGCCTTATTGTTTGGGTATTAGTGCTCCCCAGTAAATGGTTTTATTTCAGAACACAGAATAACTAATCTAAGTCCTTTAAAAGGTGTTTCTATTGTTGTTTTGTTCATTTTGCTCAATTTTCCACAATGAATAGGAAGTTTGGACTTCCATGGGCATCACTGAGTTGGTCTGAGAGCTTTTCAGCAGCAGCAAAGCTAGTTCTGTTGGCCTCTGGGATCACATGAATTCATCTGTAGCATGTGTGCTTAGCCTTTTCTCAACGCCGAGAAATAACCAAATATTAATCGTATCACTAAAAATACAGTTCTTAGCACAGAAAAGCCTGAAGATCTATGTCTTCATTTGGGCCCCCAACCCAACTCCCACAGCATCTCACATGCCAGCAGCAAGGCACCCCTTCAGCTTGTCTGGAAAATGGAATTGAGAGACACTCCTGGTGGTGTCTAAGCGGAAGTGCTGACCCTCTCTGTAAGAAGAGGTTCTGTCTTCCTCCAAGGAGTTTGGAAACTGTCCATACCACCACCACTGCCCACATGTGCTCTCGCATGGTCTGTGTTCTTTGCCCTTCTCAGCAGACAGGATGACTGAGCTCCTGGCACTTTAGTCCTCTTCCTCTGTGCTCACTGTAGCCACCAAGCACGTGCAAAATCTAATTTTACATGTCTGTAAATCAAAGACATTAAAACATTTTTCTACCAGTGTTTCAGGGCAGAGAACAGTAATCCTAGAACAACTACCATGGGGGCAGTATTTTCACATGCAGTGTAGGATCCAGCGGGGTGTGCTGAGGGAGGTGTTTCTGCACAGCTATGTATCATTTCCACACCAGCTCTCTGTGAACTGGGGTAAGTGTCTATATAGCATGTAGATGTCACTCAGGATGAAATTGGAAGAGGCTGTATTCATTCCAGAAAGACTGAAATTCCTGTTATTTAGTTATGAAACACATAAACATAGTATAGGATTGCTAACATATATTAATGCAAAAAAGTACAACCCTGATAGTTCATTATCAGCAAACAGTCCTCAATTACATAAGACAAAATCTGGCCCAACAATAATTAAAAAAACCAGATTAATAAAATCTCCATGTAAAAACTATGCAAACATCAATCCCTGCAGGCTAAAATGATGCAGTTGTACTGTACTTCACAATGAGGTTGAGCTGCTGTCAAGCTTACCTTGCATGACTCATGGTGAATCATGGACAAAATCATGTGTTAGAGAAAGAGATGCCACCCACACAGAGCAGTGTGTTGAGTTGTTCCCACCCTACTGCATCCCACTCCAATGAAAACATTTGTTCACATTTGGCACTGTAATTATTCTGTTAACACAATTACATAGGTTATTTCTGAATGTTTCTAATGGGGAGGCTTTTCAGTTTGTTAATACTGAGGTATAATTAACAGTCGGGAACATCAGGTCAAACCTAATCCCTAGCCATCTCAGAGAAATTCCCCATCTGTAGTGTGGGGGACGGGAGAAGGTAGTATTATATGATAGAACTAATTCAAAAATAATTATAACAAGACAAAATTACAGCATAGTTATCAAGAAGAAAGCAGTACCAAACAGGAAATCAGAATTCATAAGCTAAAGCATAAATCCAGATATTGAAAGAGCATTGTCATAAAAACATCCACAACTCACTGATTTCATTGAGAATTAAGTCTGTCTCAGAATCTGTAAATTTGTAAAATTGTGAAGGATTTGAATTCTCTAAAATAATCCCTTTCACTAAAGCACAGCATTGCTCATTTGTTAAAGTAGGCAGCATTCATATTCATTCTGCTGCAAAATTCCTGAGCACCAGGGGACAGCAGAGACAAAGCCTTGGGAAGAGCTACAGAAAACTCTGTAGCTCCAGATGGCAGTTTTCCCTGAACAGCATCAGTAAGTAGGGAGAAGCAAACAAATTACTGCCTTCTTGGGGTGTAGTGTTCCCAAAGCATTCAGATCATATTCAATTTTTTTCCCCAAAAAAAACCCCAATCAATGATATGGATCAAAGGATCACTTTGATTTTGTGGAGTTCAGGTAATGATATCTTCTGTGGAGGTTATGTAACTTCTGCTACTGTAGTTATATTCAATAAGTCTCATAACCATAAAAACCCTTCTCCTCT
>WEZZ01004880.1:388-15167 GCA_013400585.1 Chloropsis cyanopogon
AAGTTTTCTAGGGAGTTGACCTTGCGGCGGTGACACAATGTGAGAATGGGATGGATATTGTTCAAAGTTTGAGTAATAAATTAGGTCATAGGAGACCAGTGAAAAGCTAGAGATTCAAATCCTGGAGTTCTGAGAGAGGAAAGGAGAAAAGTCACTGCTAGTGAATAGGAAGGATAAAGGTTACTCTGCAGAGAATTTTCAGTTGGAAATTAATTTAAAAAAATCACAACTTCACCACCCATTGTGGTTCTTATAACCATAATAGATGTATAAATTGTTGCACAGGCTGCGTAAACCTAAAACACAATCAATGCTCTGGTCACATCCAGTTCCAAGCAACTTAACCATGCACCAAATCCCCCCGAGCTGTGTACAACCTCATTGAGAAGCTTCACACCACAATGTTGTATCCAACCCCATGCGCTGAAATGTGTACAGGTATGAAAAAAATCCCTTTTGCCCCTTGTCACAGCAGGCTTTCTGTGTAACTCTGGTTAGACAGAAGATGTTCTAGCACCTATATTTATAGCATCTAACATAACAGACTGAATTTAATATACTCAAACAATAAATAGAAGAGATGCAATGGACACATTAACTGCAGAAAGGTAGTATTACAGCTTATGTTATGAAGCTGGTATCCCCTGTTTACCCATACCAGCAGTTTCCAAAGCAGGGTGTGCTCACCCCACACAGTGTGCCAGAAAATGCACTGGGATGCAGGAAAGAACTGTTTTGTACCATTAATAAATAAAATGAATTCTCAAAAGAGTTCACTTAGTCTTTTTCTCATCCATTTTTACTTCCTATTTTGTCTATGGTTTATAATGGGCAAATAGATGGTATATACAGTAGTAGGTGTATATAATTTATAGATATATACATATTGCATTGAGTGTTCAAAAATATTTTACTGATAGGAATGTGTAATCATTTGGAGACCACTGACTGTCCATCCTATGGACAGAGGCAGTCCCTCTCAGGGAGAAGTCAAAGAACTCCTTTCTAAATTATGAGATGAACAGCTGCTAGAAGTTCCCCTAGAATTGAAACATCTGAGTAATATCAAATACAAAAATTTGATTTAATAGTTCATCTTAACATCTTTAAATTAAACTGAAAATACAACCAAAATGAGAAATCAACAAATTATTTGGATGAATAAAATACAGATGAGAAATACTCTGTTTGGGTTCTTAAAACTCAATCCTCTTCCTGTGCAATCAAACTTGATCCAATTTTCCTTGTATTCATTGACTAGCATCCCTCAAGAATTCACAAGAGATTAGTGGAAAAAAAAGAGTTTACAGCTCCCAGAGACTTCAACTTGATTCACATTCATAAATCCCTGGTTGAAAGTTCACGGTCCACCCTCGTAACAGGTTTTTATGGATATATAGAAAACTCACTGAATTTAGGTGTGTACATAATGAAGATAAAGTTCATGTTCCAAAAGAAAAATCCAGGAATCCCTCTACACAATAGGACTCTTAATTACAGCGATACTCAAATCTAAGAGCTAATTACAGGTGGAATGGATAGATGAACACTATACAGACTACACAGGCACAGAGATGAGAATTATCTGGAGCAGAATAAAAAGCCACAACAAGCAGCAGAAAGGCTGAATGGGGGAAGACTGTGACCAACAGAGCAGTGATAGTTGCTTGCTTCCTTCTGACTCTACCAAGCCCAGAAGGACACATGAAATACAAACCCATTTGCTAAGGAATCTATTAATGACAAATGCCATACTTTAACATGTAGAGAAAAATTTCAGACTCTTTCTTCTGTACTTTAGAATAATTTATAATTTATATGCATAATTTAGAGGCAATTTCTTTTTTAAGCCAAGGTTAGCATATACTTGATCTTCAGTGAGGTATGTGCAAAGACATTTAGTTTAGCAATAACATAGCTATAGCTGTACAAGGTAGTGTGTTTATATGAATATGCAACAATGTAGTCATTCAAATAAATGCACTCTTAGTTCTCTTTTTACAGCACTTCAAGTCAGATGTACATAAACTAATCTCTATAAATTAAAACCATATATAGTAAAGTAAAACATTATGCATTTTAACTTTGTGTTCTGTTTTGCTTTAACTTTGAGGGAAAAATACTCCACATGTTTTTGAATGGCTGCAGGTGTGGATTTTGTACCATTTCCATTTGTGGTTTTTTCTTATGACTGCACATCCAAAACTGTGTTCTCTGTAATAGATGGTTTGGGGAGTACTTTGAGAGCAGATGGACTTTTGCTTCATGGTGATGGTCTGAAGTCTTTAAGGTGAGCAAGGGAGTGGAAACAAATTGCTAATAGACTTGTATCAGTTCAACCTCATTAAAATCATCTGACTGAACAATCTCTTTTTTATCAATTAGCATCTGGCCTCCACTGGAATATGAGAAAATATGTCAATTTTGAATAATTATTTTAAGATTATGAAGAAAGAGCTCATAGATGCTGTAAGTTCCATGGCAGAAACCAGAACTATTTCTTGATGACAAGTTCCAATAAATACATGGGGGAAAGCAATCATTCTTTTTGAACAGATGTGGATATCAAAACCAACAAAATTTTAAAATACAATTTTTCTTTGTAATTTGAGAACAGGAGGCCCATAATTGAGAATGTATTAAAAACCTGAGCTTTGCTCAGCCTATAGAATGATACAATTACCTTATAGGATAGAATTGTAGTGCACTAGTATGTCAGATTAGAAAAGCCTATACTACACTACCTGACCGTAAGTAAATTAATTAATTCTGCTGTCAGCTCAGATTTATTTCTAGGACAAAGGGAGACTGGAAAAACGAAATGTCTTTGGAATTCACAGTCATAGTTGGTTCCTCCCAAATAATTTTGCATTGGCTCTTCAGGCTAGGAAATACCTTTTCCCTACTATCTTCCATAAGGCATAGAATAATTTATAATAATAATAATAATCCCACCATTATTTGTCATTATTTTAGCTACTCAGTTCACTGTCTGAGGAAAAGTCCTTGGCCTTCATTTTGCTACAGCTGTTACAATCTTGCTACAAGAATATTTCTAGCATAGTCATCATTTATACAGATTGAATTTCAAGTTAGCAGATGAAGCAGTGGATAAATCCTAATGTCCTTTTTGTATTTTTTTTTCCCTGAGACACATACACTGGCAGACTGACCAACTTCTTTGACTACTGTTGAAGAAAGTTTAAAAAGTTATTCTTTTAGCCAAGTTGTCCAAGAATTCTGAAATTTTTATGTGTCTATTAAAGGAAGTAATATTTCATCTGGCAGCAAAAAAAGCATAAACCAACAAAGCCTGACAAGGCATAAACTATAACTACTGCAAGAACAGTAGAAACAAAGCTTTTACCAAATAAGGCTACAAGGTAACTACCAGAGACAGTAAAAGGACAAAAGTGATGATACCAAAGGAATAATAAAGTTCTTGCATCACAATTTCATATTTGCAAGTTCAAATGCAAAACCCAAGGATATTTCAAAGTAACACTTTACTCTTACCCATAGAAAATATTTACTAAAAGAAACCATGAAAGATCATATGCTGTTCTTGTGCTAAGTAGTTATTCCAGAAATAAGCCTCTCTGCAATTAGCTTTTCTGATGGAACACAAAGTTGAAAATAAAAGCATTAAAAAAAAAAATCACTTCTCACTTATGTTACCAAAAGAAATTTTTAAAAATCTCTGCGTGACATGTGTTAGCAATTATTTTAAATCCTCCACATGTTTATCTGCTATGTCTCAAAGTGGTCAGACATGATGGGTTACCTACACAGGCTGACACCATTCACCAAATAGCAAGCACCACTTCAGAACAGAGAGGAAAGTGTCTCTTCTAACGTGTTACCTTTCTAGCAACTCTTATTAAACCCAGTAAAACAAAAGAGTAAAATGTGATGGGTAAAAATCTGAACAGTGTGTACCTCACAAGCTACCAGAAGAGACTGTGACTGTAAATTCCAACAAATCTACACAAACACTTCCACAAGATTATGGTCTTTTATACGCCTTTACATGTCATCAAAGTAGCTTTCCAATACTATTTAAAATATGCCTTTTCACCAAAAGGATACTAGAAAATCCTCCTCAAATATCAGTCTTACAGTTCCTCTTCAGTGCAGCAGGACATGTATTATATGGAGCAAAGAGTTGACAACTTTAATAACAAATGGTAGCAAGAAAACACCAATCATTTATCTTGGACTTTCTGCCATATCTAAACTACAGATAAGGGCAGTTGGCTGGCTTGCCAACAGGCTGCCTTGCTTGCAGGTAATTGTCATTTTTAACCAACACTACTCTTCAATAATGCCTGAAGTGCTTGAATAAAAAGCAATGCTAACTCCTACAACACTAACAGTAATTCACAATCACATAGGTCTGAATAAAATTCAGGAATTCTGTCAACATTCTGTAAAATAACTGCTTTAAATTTCCACAATTGTAAATAATTATGCTTACTAAACTCTCTCCCAGATAGGAAATTCTGTTAGAATAATAATTACATCGTGGGTCTTCTTACTAAACTTCCTTTGAATAAGCTATTGTCTTAAAATATATTGATCAAAGTTTCTTCCACTGCTTTCAACAGAAGACCAAATAAAATTTGAGCAAAATGCTTCTGCTGCTTCTTGGATGTTTCAGTCTATATGTAATTGGAAACTTCTGGACAATCTCCATTATCTAAAAACATTTACACAGAGTCAACACAGTAAAGCTGGAAAATTTTTTGATAGAAAATTACAATAGGAAAAGTGCCAAAAGTCAAGAGGAAACATATGAAGGATTAATATGAAGGGCATACGAATATCCTTATATATGAAGGATTAATAGGAAGGACCAGGTAGATTTTTATTTAAAAAACCATGTTCACCTGGAGAAGGCTGCAAGATGACCTCATAGCAGCCTTCCAGCATCTAAAGGACGCCTACAAAAGAGCTGGAGAGGGACTTTTTACGTGGGCATGGACAGGACAAGGGGGCATGGCTTTAAATTGAAAGAGGGTAAAATTAGATATGAGAGGGGAAGAAATTTTTACCGTAAGGGTGGTGAGGCACTGGCACAGGTTGCCCAGAGAAGCTGTGGATGCCCCATCCCTGGAAATGTTCGAGGCCAGGCTGGATGGGGCTTTGGGCAACCTGGTCTAGTGGAAGGAGTCCCTGCCCATGGCTGGGGATTGGAACTCTACGATTTTAAAGGTCCCTTCCAACACAAACCCTTCCATAATGCTATAATGCTTATTCCTTACTTGACACAGATACTGCCAAGTGCTCAGACACAAATTTTTTACAGAAAGATATGCACTTTCACTGGCAAGCACGCAACTTTGAGTTCTCGTTTATAACAGTTTTGAATGAACCGCTTTAAATGAGATGCAGGGCTGCAAATGAACAGCAAATATGAGCCTAAGTATTAAATGACTGCTTCCTTTACTAAGTTCTGACATTCCTGTTCAATGAAAGAAGCACAGATCCCTTGGGAAAAAATATAATGTAAATCTATCATTAAATAAATATACACAACAGTTGGGGGGGGGAAGGCATGAAAATATTAATTTGGGCATTTACTAATTCCTTATTGCTTCATTTTACAGTTACAAATTAGCCGTTGTCCTCCCACTCCTTACAGGAAGAGAATTCATTTCAAAATTGGAATGTGGAATAATTTTGAGTAGAAACAGGACACCTCACTGAGTAACTTCAACACAGAGAGACAGAAAACTCATGTGCTACTCTACTCCCATCCTTTCCTATGCACACATATCGACGCTGTTTTACAAGCCTCAGTAGATCTATCAGGACTGAAATACCATACAAACTGCACATGCATCAATCCAATAGAATAATAAGATTCATCTATTCAGCAGAGGTTTCCACTCAGATTAAATGCTTTCATTCTCCAAGCCAATGAAATACTGGAGGTTGTTTAATTGCAACATATCCCATTCACAAAATGAAACTGCAAAAAACCCCAACGTTCCACTGAAGCAGCCTGGCAATCAAAGAGGTCATTCCTTTTAAATACCAAGCTTTCATCACCTTAAATTGCAGTGCTAGGAGCTATTCTTCACCACAGCCAAAAATCTCAGCTACCTGAAAAGCAGCACTGCCCCCAGTCCATCCCTTGTTGTGAGTTTTTGTTTTTAATGGCTTATCCATATTGTATAAAATTTTCAGGAAACGGGATTTGTTCCTTGCCTGGGCTCACTGCTACCAAACTTCAACTGAATTGACAAACTGAGCACATTTTAAGAATCTGAAATAATCCACGACAAAGCTTGAGTAGCTGTAGTACAGGTATTGCAACTTATCCTCTCTGAAAATGCAGTGCTTACAAAGTTCAACACAAAGTTGAAAAGAAACAAAAAATTTTACTCTAGCTCATTATTAGAAATAATTTATTATTAAGAACAAAGCAAACTGATGTCTAACTAATCTGTCATCCAAGAAGCAGAATTCAGTCTTGTGGACTTGAATGCTGCTCCTGCTACAGAAGTGCATTTTAAACTTTTCCAAATAGGGTATGTGGGTATGTGACTATTTTCTCTGGTTTTAGAAAGAAAAAATATTAAAAAAAAACCCATACTGAAAAACTGCTGTTCACTGCTTTAAATATGTATTTCCTGGCATGACATTTTGTTTCATGGTTGCATTTTTAAATACAAAGTAATCTAAATCACAGTAAGTAAAGAAGTTTAGTACAGGGACTTCAAAGCAAAATTTTAAATTTTAAACAAGTTAAACATAATTCAGCTGTTAAAAATATAACAAAAGTTAATCATCTTGGAAGACACAAATTACTTCTGCTTTATGTGTCAGGAGATATCAGGACAAGCCTAAGCTAGTGAGAGGCATTAGTTAGAGAACAGAAATGAAAAGTTGTTTCAGTAGTATGTATTTTAAACTCTGATTCAAAAGCTCCTGAAAACTGCGATAGGTGAAAGACTTTAATCTACAAGTATAGGATTCCCCTTCTCTAGTTATTAAGAAGTTCATGCAGCATTTTTGTTTTTAATTGGAGAGCCTTTTAGTGCTATTTCAGACCTTCTTATTCTTCTGTGAAAACGACAACACCTAGAGCTGCATGACACACTTTTTGTCTATTAAATGTAGTAGGGAAGAGAGCTAACAGGCAAGCTAAAAATCCTTATCCATGTGTAGCAACTTGCTTTGATACATTTTTTAACAGAAGACTCCCTTATCTTTCCATCGAATACTATTATAGGCTGCTTTTGTTGAATGTTTCTAGCAGCCCATTGTACCCAGTGCATCAGAGCTGCGTGGCCTGAGGCCAGGAAGGAAGGTGTGGAACACGTCTTCACAGGTCAATTTCCACTCTCCAAGTTTTCAAGTATTTGAGAGAAGGTCATGTTACAGCACAGATTTACATAGCAGACAAATTACACAGCTGCCTGTTCTCAGTATTTCATAATTTCAATAGAAAAATTAGGTCAGATGAAAAGGGGGAAGAATAACCCTATCCTTTCATGCTAGTCAGAAAATGAAACAAAAAACTTATTTAGCTGGGGTTCTTGCCAAAACCTTGGTAAAAATCTGCATTGGCATTAAACACAAATTAAAAGTATGAGATTTACTATTCCTTTACAAAATACTTTTTTTTTGTGCCTCCAAACAACCACAAACAAGCCCCAAAATTTGCTCTATTCTTGTTTTAAAACACTATTAGTCCAAAACATATACATTTTTACAAACATGCATACTATGAAGGAATGAGTTTGTAACTTCAAGGGCTTTCCCCCACAGCCTGACAGTCTAGAAGGAGTGTTAAAAGAGGGAACTGCTCTTTGTATCATCTGTCCAAAAGAAAAGAATAATAATTTCAAATGGTTTTCCCCCCACCCTCAGAGCATGAAATACACTGCACTGGAAAAACGCCGATATTGGCCAGCCTCAGCACTGCCTAAACTCTATGTTTATTCTAGATAGAGACTAAAATTACAGTGTTCATATTTAGCATTCTTTGACTAGAAATTTGCAATTTTTTTTTTTTTTTTTCAGAAAACAACACTAAGATATTTTCAGGATAACTACAAAATTACTTTCCAAGAGCAGCTCAGGGTATCATAATGTGAAATAACAAATTTGAAGTGTTTAGATACGTACCCATATATCTGTATATCTTAACTTACAAGGTAAATACTTGCACACAAATGCCTATTTAGTATACAGTTAAAATATGCTAATCATTATCCTAGGTAGCTTTCAGGATTTGTTTCAATGGAGTCAAAGAGTTGTAGGGTTTAGTCTGGCATACTGTTGATACTCTTACTGAGCAAGCAGAAAGAATAAACATTAACAAAGAAATTACTGGCTTCAATAACTTTAATTAGGCTTAACATTATTTCAGTTTCTAAAAATGCCAAATATGAAATCCGACTTACTTTCAGCAGTAAGAAAAGTTTTAAGCTGCTGCATATTTAAAAAGGATTGTAGTTTTAAGGAACAGCTGAACAAATTTTTGAAGACAGTCACTGTTAGCTGTTCACTAGGTTTTATGTGCATTTGATACATATTAAACACATAAAAAAGAGGAAACACAGCTTTTTGTATAATCTGTCATTTTCCCTATTTACTAACACAAACTCTGAGGGAGGAATTTTACCGAAAGCTTCAGCCGAGCATGTTGCATCTCTGCAGCTGAAAATTCAGATGAAAAATAGGGGAGCTTTTTTTCTCTGACACAAAAGAAACTTTTGGGAACATTTCCGAAGGACACCAGAAAGCTTGTCTAACGTACAATGGTTCCTACTCAGCAGAGCCCTCCAAACAAAGCATAAAAGATGCACAACTGGTATTAATAACAAAACATCTCCTCCCTCTGTTAGTCAAGAGAGGACAGCTAAGGACAAATACAGTTTCAGGGTACTTACCTACTCGGAAGTTGGTGGCTGTCAGAGTGTCAGCAGCATGGCCGTTCTCACTGATGAGGGTGGTTGTATTTCCCTTCTCACAGTTGTTCTGACAGTTGCCTTTGGTACAAGTCACTTTACAGATGCTGGGTGTAAAGACCACCTTGATGCGACCAGTGTGATTTCCCACTGTCAGCGGAGGCAAAGAAAAGAAGAAAAATAAACAGATCACTTTGGTATCCATTGATTTCCTTCAAAAAGTTTTGGGGAAAAAAAAAAGGCACGGAGGGGGGGAAGGCGACAGGTCTACAGGAGGAGGGCAGTCTGCAGTGCTCTCTCTCATAGATCTCCAGTGGTGTCTCTGAAACAGGAGTAGGAAGCTTAGCAAACAGAACTCCGGGACCTGCTCCAAAACCACATTTAAAGTCAAGTCACTGGAGTGGGATTAGTAATCACAATGCTGCACTTTATTCACAGGCAGACAAAGAGCAATACCAAGGGCATGACAGCTTAAATAGCCAACCCTGACAGGCAGATGTAATGTAAAGGGCTGGCTGTGCACCTAGAGGTGAATAAACTCTTGTGTACTCCTACATACTTTTCCTGTTTCTGCACTTATTAAGTCACTATTTGTAGCTCAACCCCTGGAAACGTTTTAGGCATGCGGCATGTCTGAGAACATCTGTCTCAAATCTCCTGGCACCCCAGCCTGAAGTGGTCAAACCTTGTGACGCAGCTGCCTGGACCCATTTTTTCTTCACAGTTTTTTGGCACTATTTTTCCACAAGAATTTACATATTATAGACTGAGCTCTACTGTCAGCCTTTGTTTTAGTAATAAATAGCTCAGAGAAATAGTGAGAAGTATCAGTGCTTTTGTGAGATCAAAGATAAAAATTGGCTAGATTCTCTTTTTTATATACTTCCCTCTAGT
Source organism: Chloropsis cyanopogon (assembly GCA_013400585.1). Taxonomy (NCBI): domain Eukaryota; kingdom Metazoa; phylum Chordata; class Aves; order Passeriformes; family Irenidae; genus Chloropsis; species Chloropsis cyanopogon. The sequence continues at coordinate 10,207 of WEZZ01004880.1, forward strand.
CATTTAAAAAAACTTGAATGCAATAAAGACTACATAAGCACTAATTTGTTATTAAGCTAGTTATAAGAATTTCTTGTTACAGAATTTTATGTAAAACCAGATGTATTTGATTCTATATCTAACAGCCAAAGACAAAAACTACATTAAAACTACTTATTAGGAAAAATGGGGAAAAGAGCGGATTCCATTTGCAATTATTTAAAAAGAAAACATTTTGTCCTCTCCACACTACCAATAAATTCAGCAAGTTCTTGAAAATATATCATTGCATCTATTAATACTTTCGTATCAAAAATGCCAAGAAATGACGCACAGAAAGAGAAGAATCTCCTCCTTTCTCATGTCATAGAAATAAAAAAGTTGCTGGATAAGTTGCCTAACCTAGTTCATGAAGTACCCTCCAGACAAATACTTTTTTGAAACTATCAAGAAAATCTTGAAAGTCTTCCCATTTCAAAAGAATATAAAGCCTTCTTATTTCTGGCTCTTCATAAACAAATAAATTTAAGCAGTCGAGCTGATTGTTTTGTCTACAGTAAAGGCATTGCTCTTTTTGAAGAGCAGCTGTAGTACAGATGCTCCCACCTTATTCTCCCTAAACAATGCTTAGAAAAGGAAGAGCCCTGACAGACGCAAGAATAAAATATTTCCATCAAAGGCTAATACTGTGATTTAGAACACATCTTGGATTCTAGGATGCCACACATTTTTTACAAAAATGAATAGACCTTAAACAGATATAAGTGACCTATGAAATGCTGAGGGTAAAACTTTTAAGCTTTGCTTTTTGAAAGCATAGCTTCACAAGCAATATTGCCATCTTTGCATTTTACTTGCATAGTTTTATACATATTTTTTCCTAGAAAACAGTCCATTTTATATCTTATATTTTCAGACGTTTTAGCAATAGTTTTCCTTTAGGATGTGATTAATTAAAAAAAACAGGATTAACTGAGTCAGAAAAGTCAGTCCTGCCTACACTGTAGAAACCAGTATTGGGGGACCCAGGCAAGCTTTCTGGCTTAGTTAAAAAAAAAAAAAAAATTTTGGTTTTGTCAGTGTTGGAAGGGCAGAAAATGCAGAGCTCAATATGAGATGGAGCTTACAGTGCAAAGACTGAAACTGAATGATCACATGGTTTGTCTTGCTATGGCATCGGGAAGGAACATGGGAGAAAAGTGTAGGCCATGCGGGTCTGATTGTTCTACCTGACACCCAGAGATGCTTTGTATAAACCAAGTACACCTCAACTGAGAAATATTATGTACAACACGTCCACAAAGAACAGAAGGTTTGACCACAGTCCTACCACAGCACCTGGCACAACCATGGTTCATGAGTTATAAGCAGTACTGACACTTTCTATCTACCCAGGAGATGAGAATTCGACAGGAAATTGCGCAGGGACAGACTGACAGGTCTGTTGTCCTCACCTCCCCGATGGGACACCTTTCAGCAAGTCTTGTCCCCTCAGCTCTGCTGAGTGCTGACTTGGCACATGAAGCTCACAAAGACAATGGCATTGTTGATGCTATATAAACCCACTCTGCAGTTGATGCATTTGGCACCAACGATCCAGAAGAAACATCCATATGTGCTGCATTCAATAAACTGTGCTATTCATGAACCCAAGCAGCTCTTTTGAATGTGACCCAACTTAAAGTGCAACAGATTGTTTGCACACCCAGCATCAGGCCCATAGTTATGTTTTTGAAATAGTAAAGATGAAACTAAATCATCACTTAATTCTCCCTCACAGTATTCTGTACTAGGTTGTTGAGTGCTGAGCTACAGTAAGAACATTTGGGCATAGTGTTCACAACAACAAAATTTTAAAATAATTTTTATCACATAGTTTAGATTTTACCAGAAATTCCCGTAGCACAATTATTTTAGTAAAACAGATGCCTTAGTATGAGACTCAACAGAAATTGTAAAATTTGCTTTTCAATGCTTTTGGATGAGAAAATACTAGTAGCAAAGTTTGGGAGTAATAGTAGTCAAACAGTACTGTCAAAAACACAGATAAATATCTAGAGAGCTAAAGAGTAAAACAATATTTAAATGGAGTTTTTCAGGAAGAAGTCTCAAAAACAAGATGATGGAAGCCCTAGCCCCTACAAATATTCAAATCATTATTCAGCAAAGTTTGTCATCGAATGTCCTGAGTTAGAAGGTACTTACACAGAGTCCAACTCCTGGCTCTGCAACCAGGACCAACCCATGAGTCACACCATGTGCCTGAGAGCACACAGGCTTCTTGGACTTTATCAGGCTGGTGCTGTGATCACTTCCCTGGTGAACCCGTTCCAGTGCCCAGCCACCCTCTGAGTAAAGAACCTTTTCCTAATATCCAGCCAAAACTTTCCCTGACAGAGCTTCAGGCCATTCCCCAAGGTCCTGTCACTGGTCACCGCAGAGCAGAGATCAGTGAATCAGTGCCTGCCCCTCCTCTTCCACTCACAAGGAAGTTGTAACTGCAGTGAGGTCTCCCCTCACTCTCCTCCAGGCTGAACAGACCAAGTGACCTCAGCTGCTGCCCTTATGGCTTCCCCTCAAGGCCACATTTGTTTTCATGGCCCTTCTTTGGACACCATCCAACTAGGCTTCTTACAGTGTGGCACCCAAAACTGTGTTGAAGAGCACTGACCCTAAAATGTAGCCCTACAGACACCCACTAGTCACTAGTCACCAGCCTGATGTAGTCCCATTTACTACAACCCTTTGTGCTTGACCTGTCAGCTGGTTGATCAACCATCACATGATGTGTTTATCTAGCTGTCTGCTAGTTAATTTGCTATAAAGCAAATTCTCAGATATTCCTGTTTTGATAGTTGCAAAGAGACAGAAATAAGACACCTTCACATTCTTTAGACATGGGAAGATTTTTTCCATCTTTCTTAGATTTATGAAAACTATAAAAACAGTTTGTTCTCCCTCCCTAGCAGGCCACGGCTTTTAACTTCAATTCTTTTGAAGACATTTAGGATGGATACAAAGCCAATTACGGCCTCTGAGCTAAAAACTGGTCAGTGTTTGATGAGGTGATTCAAGGCAGAGATGTCACTATCATTCTTTTCTGCAGTTGCACAGAAGTACTATCGTCAAAGATTTGAGGCTTAGGGACCTTAACAATGAGGTTAATACATGCAGATTCAATTTGAAAAAAAGACCACAAGTCCTTCTCCTGAAAGGAAGCTTTTAGCAGAAACTTCAAGTTTAGACTCTTGTACTTCCTTCAATCTCCTCTTCTGTATTTTTTTCCCTTCTTCTTCTTCAAAGAAGAAAATTCAGTTCTAAATGAGAAACCATCCTTCAATATCAGTTGGCTAATTTTGCAATATTAATACTAAACCCCACAATTTCATGCTAGGAAAGGACTGGTACTGCTACAGCCTTGACCTCTTTTGGCTTTGGACTAGTTCATATTAAAGGACGGTATATTTTTAAGGAAGCATACAGAGTATTTTCTTCAAACTCCAGAACCTCTACTGATGATGCCACTGTGACACAGGCATGACAAAATCTGCAACTTAGATTACCTCAAAGTTTGGAAAATTTGGAAAAATTTTTGGAAAAAAATTGATAGTGCTGCAACAACACACCTGGAATGATTTTCTTCTATATATATATACACAGATGTGTCTCAAACTCTTCAAGACCTATTTTAAACATATGGAAATGAAACACCTCACTATGCTCCTAAGTATAACAGCAGACTGAAGAAATACAAATATGAGACCAGATAAACAAACAAGCCTAATGAAAAAAAAAAGTAGAAGATGCAAACACCAAATAAATAGCAAGATTACTGAAGAAAATGGCCAAACTAGAGATAGACTGTTGTTTTAATAAAGACAAGACAATTAAGAAAACTAATAGTGGATAAAACTTCATCCCTACCTAGACAGCAGATTCACAATGATATTCAGCCAACAGTGCCATCATCCCGCCTCCTAGTCCAGGCTCACTTGAGAGCTCTGTGATACATTTGTCAAAAAGAGATCAGTGGAACAATGTACCCATAATTTCCAAAAATCTGTAAAACTCTTGAGCCAGATTAAAAAAAAAGAAAGATGTCTGGGTAAAGTGATGAGATTTTAGTTGAAAGTTGGCACGGTATGTATGTGATTTTTTTTCCATCTCCGTAAGTCACTATGATATAATATCATGAACACAGCAAACCCCTGCTGTGATAAATTTATGATTTAGCAACAACTGCAGGAGAAATGGAAAATACAAGCAAAAGGATTTCTTAATAGAACCCTTTCTGCCCCCACTATCCATTATGACAATTTTTTCCCCCCCTGCATTAGCAAAAAAGGTGAAGTAGTTAAGACAGGGCAGGTGGCAAGTTTTATGTTCAGGTGGTAACAATAGCTTACACAGCCATGCCTGGAAAGAATTGTCTAAGGGAGATTCCTCCTCAACCTCCTGAGTTGCTGTGTAATGCAACTCAGACTTTGTTTCTTTCTAGAAGAATGTCTATAAACACTTATTTTCCTTGAGTTTATTGCTGCTCTCACAGCTCCAACATTCTGACAGTATTCAATAGCTGCAGTGGAGCTCAGATGGTTTGTGGTATGTCCCTGTTTTGCAGGAAGACAATGGGCTAGCAAGACTAGTGAAAGCAGGACTGGTATTCAGTTAAAGAGATAACTACACAGGTCAAGGAGGCAAAGAGAATAAAATATTTTAATATGTCAAAAACATTGATGATATTTGTGTGATGGTTTTGTGCTTCACAAATCGAATGTGATCGAATCAAAAGGATTCACAAAAAAAAAAAAATCACAAGCAGTGGTTTCTACCAGCTGAGTACACTGGTACATAGTGCAGCTTATGCACACATCTTCTTGTACACACATTTTTAAAACTATTACAAGAGGCCAGTTTGGGGGTGGTTGTTGATGTTCTCATTGTTTTGTTTTTTGGTTTTGTTTAATGCCTTCACTTATGAC
>WEZZ01004886.1:5913-23998 GCA_013400585.1 Chloropsis cyanopogon
GCCCGGAGAAGCTGCCTTGGCCCACAGAAACAGGAGTCTCGTCCCTTCATTAGCCTTTCTACGTCTTTCCCCCGGGTTTCTGTCGCGTCTGTTGTCTGCCATGCGTGTCGCATGGTACTTTCGTAAATCGAAGTGCATGGTGTTTGTTGCTTGCAGGTGATGTGCGATAACTCGGGGGAGATCACAAGTTCCTGACGAAGAAAAACGCCCGAGTTGTGCCTGATCGGGGCTTAGACTTGAGCAAGGGTCTCACACTCCCAATTACTTCAACATAAAGCACACACACAGGGCAAGAACTCCTGTCTCTGCATGGCTTCTAGGGTATGGGGGCACGGTAGGCAAGCAACAGCAAAAACACAAACAGCAAGATTCTGTCTTGGGAGAGCTCGCTCAAGAATACAGATTTCTCACTTTTAAGAGAAACCCCCACCTACTGGCTCATAGATTCCTCCCTACTTCACGAGTGGGCCAGCCTGACACCTCGTCTGTTTTCTTTGAGCTATGAAGTCAGGAAGATGCCCAAGAGTGCAGAGCCTTCAGCTTCACTGGGTGAAGTGGCTTGCCTAGGCACTGAGCACCTCCCAGGAAAGATGGGATTCTAATCTTCTGTGCGAGCTCTATATTGCAAAGACTGTCTTTTGCCTTTGATGCATCCCTGAGAGGAGACTATTATTTCAGTGCTCTGCCACAAAGGATCTGATGACAGCCAGAAAAACTCCCTTTCACTCCCAAGCTGAAAAAACCCCACTTCTTGCTGCCCCTTCTGCCTTGTGCCATCCTCCAGCCTCCTCTGCATCTGTGGCCTCCACCAGACTTGCTGCATAGGCTCAGTGTCTGTCTTGAGATTCACTAGGGAACTCAAACTAAGCCTGCTGATGCTCAGGTCCGGGAGGTTCTCATCAGCCCATTTCTCTGGCTTGTCAAGGTCCCTCTAAAGACCAGCCCTCTTCTCCAGCGCGTCTGACATTCCCCTCAGTCTGGGAGCATCTGCAAACTTGCTGAGAACACACTCTGTCCCATCACACAGGTCATTACTAAGGACATCACACACTTTTGGCCATAGTGTCAGTATTTTAGAGGGACATGACTAGTAACCAGTAGACTTTGTATTGCTTTTCAAAACACTTGGACCCCAAGCTCTTGCCAGTTTTCCAAGCATGTTTTAGGCCAATTATCCAGTGCATATCTTTCCCATGCTCAGTTTCCAGTTTTTACTGTATACAAAATCTAATCTAAGATCTGCTGTGCGGGTGGACAGCTTTGACCGATGGCGCATTACAATCAGGTGTAAGGGTATCTGAGCTCACAGTACAAGAGGAAATCTCCTGCCTTTTCCCCAGTACATGCACTTCAGTATTAGGCTCCTGAATAAGTCCTTAGCAGTGAAAATGAAGGGAAAAAACAAAGAACAATTAAAAAAAAAAAAAATTGAAGAGAATACTGATTACTTCAATGCATCCCTAATTTGAGCAGTGCCTAACAAAGAGGTCTGATTTGCACTGAAATCTGTGATTGGAACTCAGATATTTCTAGACAGTACAGCTTGCTGATAATTTTTGGCTTTCTGAAAAGCGATGCATTGACAACTTCCCTTTGTATCATTAAATCTCTCCCCTAGCAAGCAGACCATCCTAACTGACCATTGGCCAATGACCTAAATTCACCTTTATTATGTGATCAGACTCATTGATTTTAATATCCAGATTTCTTGAAATTCCCATGTCTCACCCTGTCATTTTAATAACAGAACTAATATTTGCACTTCAAAATATTTAACTATAGCAGGAAGTCACCCCTTTGTATAAGAAAATGCTGCTTTTCTTTCTTTTCGCAAACATCTGCATTTTAAACATAAAATGAAATATAATTTCTCTCCTTAATTCCAGTGGGGGTTCACTAATTCAATTTAGACCATCACTAAGCTTGTGTTAACAGTTGCTATCTAAGTAATTACTATTCTGGGGAAAAAATCTCAGTTTAGGAAAGCTATTCAGTACGTGTTTATAGTTAAACATGTTCTTATACCTACAATTTTTCAACAAAGCACTGCAGCCTGTACTTTGGCATGTGCTTGAGCATCTTCCTCACTCAGGGTTTTGTTCTGGAGAAAAAAATAAAAACCAAAACCAAAAAACAAGCCTATATTTGATTTTGCAGGCATGGTTAACAAGAGCAACCAGAAAGAATGGGGAAAAAATTCCATGTGTAGCATGATTACAAAGATACTTACAGTGAATTCAATGCCCTCCATTACATTTGTGTAGCAAGAAGCATGGATCATGTAAGTGGATCTTCCTGTCTTTTATGAAACCCCCACATAGCTTCATGCAGACAGCAAAATTGAAGCAAATACTCAGTACAACTTCCAAGGCTTCATTACATGTATATTTCATCTCTGGTTCATAAAAATCAGAGAATAAGCTGAGCTGGAAGGGACCCACAAGGATCATCAAGTCCAATTCCTGGCCCTCCACAAGACCATCCCCAAGAGTTGCACCATGTGCTTTAGAAAATTGTCCAAACACTTCTTGAACTCTGTCAGGCTTGGTGCTGTGATCACTGACCTGGGGAGCCTGTTCAAATAGAAGAACCTTTTTCTAATATCCAATCTAAACCTCCCCTGGCACAATTTCCGGCCATTCCCTCTGTTCCTGTCACAGGGTGCCGCAGAGAAGGGTGCCCCTCCTCTTCCCCTCACAAGGAAGATGTAACTGCAATGAGGTCTCCCCTCAGTCTCCTCCAGGCTGAACAGACCAAGTGACCTCAGCCATTCCTCATACGGCTTCCCCTCAAGGCCCTTCACCATCTTTTTTGCTCTCCTTTGGACACTGTCTAAGAGTTGAATGTCTTCCTTATATCGTAGCACCCAGAACAGCCTCCAGCACTTGAGGTGAGGCTGCCCCAGTGCAGAGCAGAGCAGGACAATCCCCGCTCTTTGCCTGGCTGGTCATGCTGTGGTGATGCACCCCAGGACACAGCTGGCCCGCCTGGCTGCCAGGGCACTGCTGACTCGTGTTCAACTTGCCCTTGACCAGGATCCCCAAGTATCTGTCTGTGGCACTGCTTGCTGACAAGGAAATCACAGCTTTTGTGCCAGCTCTTGTGGTACAACTCAGCAAGCCATTTGCTTGATCAGCAATGGTAAGCAGAAAACAAGAAGCAGATCCTGACAAAGCCTCTTGCATCTTAAGTGTTTTATGAAGAGCTGTCAAGCCTTCTGCATCATTAAACAGATTTATGCTTAGAACAAGTTGGAAACTTCAAAACGCAGTGCAACTCATATAAGTGTGTGCTGACAGCATAGATCAGGCAAACTCCAGACAACAACATGCATCAAACCACTGTTTCACTTCCATTTCTTAGTATCAGGCTTGCTACACAGAGGAATGTACGTATTTTACTAGCAGCTCTTTGTAATTCATGCCAGCCATCACCAAAGATTGTCCAGTCACCCTCACAACAAGCCATGTCAGCACTGGTAGACGGCAGGACTTCCATTCCTTCTGCCCTTTTGTAGGATCTATAGACAACTCACGTAGGGGCAAAACAGAAAGAGCAGAAGTTAAGCAGGTGCTGTCTTGTGTCTCTCTGTAATCCTGCACTTGGTGACAGTAGCTTAGGATGCTGCAGCAGCAGCAGTGGGAATTCTCGCCATTCTGTATCCTGACTCAGAAAAGCTGCCTAGTCCTTATGGACAGCTGCTTTCAGTGAGAGAGGAAAACATGCTGATTCTTAGAGAAGCTCAGTGTCTGGAACATCTGAACTATCACACCATTCAGCATCCTTCAGGCTGAAATTTTTCTATTCTCCCATTAGCAGCCCTAAAGAAGACTTAAGTCCCTATGATCTTAATTGTTTTCCTCTTTTGTTAACCACTGTGTACTCACCACTACCTTCATCAGACTTACAAAGAGTAGGACCATCATACCATCTTCACACGTACCAAAAAAAAAAAAAAAAAAAAATTGAATTTCATCTATATGTGGTTAACATCAGGCCATGTTGGGATGCAAAATATCTGAGGCACAAAACTATAGGACTTTTTTTCAGGTGCTTTCATGAGACTGAAGCAACCACATCAGTTATCAATTACAGCAAATTTCAAACCAGCACAAAAACAGAGGTTTCCTTAGGTTATAGGAGACAGTCTGGAGTGACTGTGCAGCAAATGTGCCATGCTTTCACTATTTTAGGTGGGAACACAAAAGTAAATATAGTTTGTGTACATAAGTAAAAGTGTGTGTGTGTGTGTGTGAGCCCATGTGTGTGTGCACCCATGTATCCATAACAGCCAAGAGAAAAAAGGAGAAGCATCCAGTTTTCCCTAGAGAAACTGAGTATTCACACAATGTAAAGCCCTCCAAGACCTAGTGCTACAGTGATGAATCAAGGAACACGTGAATTCTGCTTTTTGAACTCTCCTCCTGCAGCAGAATGACAGTAGTCCAGATGGCGATACTACAGAAAGAATATCTGGGGGAAGGCTGAAGGCCAGACTTTCACAGAGGGTCTTAGAATTGCTTTTGTACCTTTTTCAGCATATTTGCTAATAGGAGATTCTGAACCAACTGTTCTGTAGAAACACAGAAGTGATGAAAACAAGTCACTTGTGAACTTGGGTAGCCATGTCAAGATAAACCTTTTTAAATAATCATTCTGAGATCTGTTTTAACTGAAGCTTTGTGGCCAAAATGTTTCCTTTCATAAGGTATCCCACAATCTTATTCCTCTACCAGTAAGGCATTCTTCTAACTTCCAGCCTAAATAGATACTTGGCACAAAAACAACTAATAAAATCTGTCTGATACCATTCTGCATTTGAAATAACACTGTTCTCCTCTCTTCCAATTCCACAGTGTTTATGAGCAATTCAGTGTTGTCTCTAAGTTCATTCTTAGGGGGCAAAAAAAGGCCAAGATATTTTGACCTCCTCTTCTAACAAGGAGCATTCCTCCTTTCTAACAACTGCTCTACCAGCTTTCCTCACATTGATCCATTATTGGTCTGATGGCTTTTTGGACATGCACCATTTCAACCCCAGCGACTGGTGGCCAAGACCCTTTTCTGCCCCACTGACTGACACTGACACCCCACTCACTTTGGAAGCTGCCACTACAGGTCTGGGGCATCAAAATCCTTGCTCCAATTCCAGTTGCTGCTACCAAATTCATCACATCACTTCACCCAGCTGCTGACACTTAGTCCTTGCAGCAGTCATGCACATGAGATAGAGACCGTGACTGTGCAATTAGATAAAAAAGGATGTAAGAAGAAGGTAGAACAGATTGTGGTAATTAGGTGCCAGTCTCAGTCAACATGACCAGTCACCAACATAGTGACCAGCCTTATCTTGCAGGCACCTAGCTCCTCCTAAACCCCTTTCTGTCTGACCCTCTCCCTTCCTTGAGCCCTCAGCTACTGCCAAGTCTCACCAGCCTCTCCAGTATCCTTTCAGTTTGCATCCTTATCAGTTGCCTCACTGTGCCTCCGAATTTATTGCTATCCCACCAACCACTGAGATTAGCCAGGTTTGTTTCTCATCTATATCACAGTCACATTTCTCTGTCATTTTTGTCTTTCGGCCTATCTTGTTCACGGATTTCCTTTTTCCCTTAGTATCCCATATGACAAGGCGATTTACCAGCCAATCACAGGTTTTAACTCCAGACTTCTTACCCTTCCAAGATTTTGTTTCTTCTTCTTTTTTAGTCTCTAACACAGACAGGATAATTTAAAATCAGGGGTATTATGGAAGGAGTCCCCATAGTCAGACAGCAGGATTAGAAGGGAGGCAAAAATGGACAAGGCGTGGGGAGTACAGTTTGTTGCTGATGCAGCCTGAAATGACTTACATTTGGAATTACTGAAATGAAAATAGCCAAAATAGTTCAACATTTTTTCACATAAACTTTGTCATAATTTTGGTTTTTTTTTTTTCATTCTGGTCCAGAGCAGAAATCTACAAGTTTTTACTGACAACTGTGGCTTGAGTTTTTCAGTCAGCTGCATTTACTTTTTTACTTTATTGCTTACTACTTCATTGTTACTATACTTGTTATTTATTTATTACCTTATTCCTCTAACCTATTTTCCTTTATTATTTATTACTTTATTACTATATTTAGCCTCTTCATTTTACACTACGACTAGGAATGGTCTAGGAAGGACATAAAAAAGGAAGAGACAGAAACAAAGAATAAAAAGACAAAGAATATCCCTAGAGAACAAAAATCTAACCAAGAGTTTGTCTGAGTCAATTTCTTAAGAGCAGTTCACTAAATGTTTTTGTTGTATTCTGTATTCTTGCTTTTGAAGAATTATTTTGAATGTAGAATTGACTTCAAAATGTTCCGTGGAATTTTTTCAAAACATGAATTCCCTGCAATACGCTCTAAGAAAAACACCCAGAAAGCTGAGCTCAATTAGAATTATTCCAAAGGCCCATGCCAAAATATTTACAGGAACTTAATGGTTTCTTGGATCTCAGTTTGAAACAAGTAGGGCAGTAACAGGTATAATACAAATTATGCATGTACAACACAGAGCCACATTTGTAAACTTCTCCAACAGGCTGCATAGATCTGCAAAAACAATAAGAAGAATTTTGTTTGAGGGCTGTTTTGTTGGGTGGTGGTTCAGTTCATTTGTTTGGTTTGGGTTGGTTTTGGGGTTTTTTGTTGTTTTTTGTCCCTGGGATTACATGCATTTTCTTTGCCAGAGGCAAAAATAAACTGGTAATGTTCATCTTTGGCAAGTGCTGGTGGCCTAATGGTGCTGTTGTTTGTCACAACAATTAGTTTGACTTAGCTGGAGCTTTGACATGGCAGCACAGAGGGTTATGAACGCGTTATCAGTGGACAGCAGATGGCACAGCTCAAATGTGTGCGGCCTTATATCTCCCTCTGGTGGCTCCGCCTCAAACCCTCAGGCGGTTCCTGCTGCCCCTGAGCTGGTAGAGAAAGCCAGTCTGCTCAGCCAAGACCATTGCATACATTCACTAGCACTGAGGGTTCAGCTCTGGAGCGTCTTTATCCCGGGTCTTGGGAAGTGCTGCCACTTGAGAGTCTCGCCTGCTTGGAGCTGCGGGTCTTCAGTGAGGTCCCTTTCAGAGCCATCAGCAGTCTCACCCATGTGTATTTCCACATCCCCTCTAAAAATCATCCACTGGACACAAATCCTAGAAGTGTCAGGTTCAAAAATTGTCCATTTTTGGAGCTCCAATCCAAGGATTTTGCTTGCCTTGAGGTGACAAAGACACCTTATTTGCTTGGTCCATGATGCACAGGTTGTTACTCTAACAGATTACAGAAGAAAATGCAACATCAAGAGCCATTTCTCCTTAGCATGTTGCATTTTCCTTTCCCATGGCAAAATGAAAAAAAATCCTTTTCAGATGTAATATTTTACACTACTGAAAGAGGCAATATGATAGTATTTTATTCGTTTGCAACAGAGAAACAGACACACATTCTGTTTTGATAGCTGCCGCAAAACAAAGGCTCATTTTTGAGGATCTAAACTTATCCCCAGCTTTCCTATACACTGATATCACTGTAAGAATACTGTGTTGTAGAAGTGCAGTTTCTGAAGTATCAGTTCTGGTTTTGAAGTTCTTCAGCACTTTGGACCTGCTTATCACTTTTCAAAGGGACTGATGTAGAACAGGCAAAAATGGAAACTCCTGCTCATTTCAAGTCTGAGTGTGAATATGATACCATAGTAGACCAGAGTCTTCCAAAAGTGTCCTTCAGGATGGACACTAGGGACTTCAATGCAACTGAGTTAGAATGCTCACATGATTCTATGCAGAGCCTTTAATCTCATACAATGCTTAAGAAAACTGCATTATATTCTTGAAAAAAAATATATTATACACTAGTCAAAGGTCCGTGTTGTCTGAAATTTTCATGCCTGTCAGGTTCTATTTTGGTAGCACTTGCCTAAGTTCAGAGAGCACGTGACTCTGTCATTCTGTCTTTTTGCCTCCTTAGAGTCTCAACCGAAAAATTAGTCTCAGCTAACTATATTGCTTGACCTATACTAGCAGAATTGTAAGGGAAACAGCACAATACCTTTTTGCACTTTTGATAATAAACAAAGTGCAAAGACTTCATATTTGTACATATTGTTCTTATTTTCTAATTTAGAAGACAAAGAGTGCTTCTCAAACAGAAGAACCCATGTTTATGGACAAAAAACAGTAAAGTGGGGTGATCAGCCTACCAGTATACAAAAGTGGCATTTGATCAAAACTTTACAGCATTTGTACTATATCATGAAATTATATATCCATTTATATACCCTTTCTTTGGTTTTAGTAGGCTAACTAGCTAAAGGTGCTAGCAAAACTGGTGGCTACTTAACAATAGTCCACATGAACAGGAAATAAGTTGAAATTGGTATCCCTCTTGGTATTAGCACTCTCTGGTCTTTGAGACATCCTGGGCAGGCTAACACATCTCAGCCTGAAACTGAGGTGAAGCACTGCCTTCTTCATATCCTCCCCTGCCTTCCCATGGTAGTCCCAAGGATTTCAGCGGAGGACTGTGGGGAACAGCACTAAACCACAGGTTCCAAGCCATATACTCCTGCAACAAGATAGCTCATGCTACTAAGAAGTGAGAAAAGAGCTGAGGATAGGACGTGGGATGAGCAGGTGAATACTGCCATTTGTTTGTTTGTTTGTTTTTCAGATGAGGAAGGTCTATTAAAAAGTGGCAACTTCTAGGGAAAGGTGAGAGGAGTAGATTGGGAAACTTGTATCTCCATGCTCTTAAAGAACTTTTCTTTCATAGTACGTAGTGGAAGGAAAACTGTGCAGGGCTGTGTAAGACTTCCTTGGAGCAAGCCTGAAAAACTGTGGGTTTGTGTGAACACAGGCCAACTTGTTCCCCCTGCTGGACTTTGAGGTCCACCACACTGGACTTAGAGCTCTGCCTCACTGCAGATCTACCCCATAGCTATGCTGCACCAAGCAGTGATCTTCACCAATTTAAGACTACCCATGCTGCATGCTCTGAACTAGCAGCAAGGGGTAGTTTGCCTCCTCTGGGTACTGAGTCCAGTTGGGATTGAGTTAGTTTTCTTCATAGCAGCCCAAGTGGTGCTGTGTTTTACATTTGTGTTGAAAATAGTTAATAACAAAATCCACAATGTTTTAGCTATTGCTGGATAGTGCTTGCTCATCATCTGTTTCTTACTCTGTTTTCTCCCAGGGCATAATCTAGGATGGAGAGAGCTGGGACAGCTGACCTGAACTGACTGGAGAGATACTTCATAATACATGCTCTGCAAGAAAACCAAGGGAGGCAAGTTTTGTTGTAAGTAGCACTCCTGGAGGTAGGCTGAACACCACTCTGCTGCTGGGCAGGTGTGGAATTGCTTTTACATCACTTGCTTTTTCCACAACTTTCTTCTTTACTGATTAACCTGTCTTCACTTTGACCCATAACTACTTTTTTTGGTTTGGTTTCTACTTTTTTCCTCCCATCCCTGGGAGGGTGGAGTGAGAAGTGAGTGGAAGGGAGCTTAGCTGCTCCCCGGGGTCAACCCACCAAACCAAAAAAGCAGGCAGTATTGGCTGTTGGGTGAGTTTGCCAGCAGCAGAGTGACTCTTGCAGAGGGAGCAATTAACAGCTGTTCCTGAGCAGTTGCTGTGGAAACAAAGCAGGAGGATAGAAGTGTGCAGCACAGAGAATTGAGCTGCTCACACCGGAGACACAAGAGGACATCTGTGTAAGGACAGAGAGCAGAAGGCCTCACCCGCTGGTAATTCACCAAGTGGTTGTCATGTAAATGTAGGTCTGGTGTAGCATTCACTACTTTTTTGACTTTCACACACATGCTAAAAAGCTAGACTGGGAGCCAGCTACCTAAAGCTCTGCTGACATCTGGTGCTGAACAGAAAATGAGTTTTTTAGTGCAATAAGGTTCTCCACTTTGAAACACTACCTTATGGGACAGGAGTTACATTTTTTCAGCCTGTCACCCAAACAGCAGTCTTCCACACAGCCTGCTTAGCATACTCACATATATAGAGAGTCTCAGTTCAGACAAAGCCTCTTTAGGAATATTTGAATTTAACAATGAAGTAGAAACTGAAAACCACATATTAAATTAGTGGTAACATTGCATTTATGTCAAGATTTGAATCCCTCATGGAGCATAGAGTTGAGTTTTTAATCAATGGTCACCTTAATTGGAATAGATTTTGTGTCTTGCAATATACTTCTTGACAAAATTGGTTAAAACAAAAAAAAAATATTAAGGCGTTTCTTCAAAATCTGGTGTGCTTTAGCCTTCAGGTTTATTTAAAAAGGAGTCTGAATTTGAGTACAGAATCCTCTGTGATTTGAAGTCCAAGATTTCTTTCAACTGACCTTAAATTTTTTTTCATAAAATTTGTCTTTTTTACTGAGAAACCTGCTCTTGGCAGTATTAAAAGATTTGTCCCAACTTTATGCTTAGCAAACCTTTGCTTGTAATGCAGTACCCTGTAAAAAAAAAGTTAAAAGAATACTCTTTTCAGTTCTGCAAGGAGTTAGTGTAGGAAACAGCACAGTAGCACATATCAAGAATTGTTCATCAAAGAATTTTTGTGGGCTTGGGCCTATTCTTCAAATGTTTAAAAGCAGTAAAGGAGATTTTTTCCCTTTTGCAAGTTGTCTTTTGCAAATAATTAATTATAAGTTACACTGAATAACATAATTCATTATTTACTGGACAAACAGTGATCTGTCTAGTATCTTCTTACCAGCATCCAGTAGCAGATGCTTTGGATAAAATAAAAAATTGCTATAGATGAATATTCCACTCTCAAGTATCCACTCTCAATATTCCATCAGTATCCACTCTCAAGTGCCATCTATCAATGGTTTAGGAGCTCAGACTAACCCTAAAACTAAAAACTATTCCTTTTCGTGTAGTAGGTCTAGCAGCTCCATTAATTCGGCCTATTCATTTTTAACATTTTACGTATTTGTCCAACCTGATGACCAGTGACAAGAAATTTTTCATAGCTTGTCTGTACATATTTATCTTCTACAAAAATAAGCTCTCTTATTTGAGAGAAATGCTTTATGTTTTCAGAGCCATAGAACCATCATCTCCAATAACTTGGGTTGGGTAAGGGTTTCTAGGTAATGCTTTTTGCAAAAAAAAAGGGCATCAAGTATTTTAATTCTGCTAGTGAGTTAATCAGAAATCATATTTCTCTTTCAACTTTGATGCTCCACCCATTTCTGTAGCTCTCAACACAGCAATTGCCAGGAACAAAACTCAAAATTAATTGTAAATTAATATTAATTTTTAAAATTCCAGTTTTGTGAGAGAGTCTCAGACAAAACTATAAAGATGTTTTAGTTTGTTCTGCTCCTATAAATTTTCAGGGGCATGAAATTGATTAAATGTATCAGTTACCAAAAAACATTGCCGGAATGTTTCCATGCTCTCAGAAAACTCTTCTTTTTCCCTTTCCAAGAAAAAAAAAAAAAGGGTGAGCTATCTGCTTTCAGGTCATTGAATCCTAATGTGTTACAGAACCACTCAGGATGAAATAATAATAATTGATATTAAATACTCTGAAACAAAAGCATTTCCATGTAAGAAACTTGTGCCACATAATACAACCACGTTAAGTGGACTGGGTAGATATAATCTATATGGATTTTAAAGTACTTGTGATAGCTTTCCATGGAAAATCTTTCAGGAAGATGCATAGGCATAGAAAGGAAAAGAGAAGTGCTGTGACAGATAAAACTAGTTAGGAAAAGCCCTGAGACTGAACAGCCAGTCCTCAACCTGGCAAAGCATATCATATATTCAGACCTTGTCTGTAACATAAGGAAGTTAATTAGGTCATGATAGTTAAGGCTGAATTAAGTCTGAATAATTGCTTTGAAGTGCAAATGAACTATTAGAAGGTGGAAGATAAAGTATTCTCCCCTAAAGTATATTGCTATTGCTTTAGCTAAAAAAATGAGCTTCAAGGCAACTTTCAAATAAACCCAGAATTTTATTTATGAAGCCTATCTTACAAATGGGTCTTTTCACCTTGTGCCCAGTTTTTATCACCACTTAACTCAAATACTGGAATAATCCAGGCTCCTCCTGTGTACTCAAATTCATTGAAGTCTTGTTCACAGGCTACCATTGAAGAACTCCCCTCATTCCTCCATGTTCGTTACTGAAAGGCTTCTTCATTGCAGAAACAGATGCAAAATGTCCTGGTAATTTATAATTAACTGTGCTCTCAAAATGCTTGTCTTTCTGCCGTGTCCCTCTGCCTGTCTGCAGTAGGGACTCTAGTCTTCCCCAGGCACAGCTGAGTTTCCCTCTAGGAAAAAAGAAATCCATATCAGATCACAGAGAGTGTTCTGCAGCACAGCCCCAAGCTGTACCCACAAGGTCAGAAAGCCACCACTGAAAGTATCAAGTTCTTTGAGCACTTTCCTGAGTAGAAAAAATTTAGGGATATCCCTGCCTGCAATGAAGTATTGTTGCCAAAGTAGTCATTCCTTCCAAGCATTTCAAGACAAACTTAAGAGACTGCATTGTAGAGGTGTTTTGGGGGGGTGCTGCCGAGCCCGGGCTAGCTGATGAACACCACTACAGTCTGCCCACCGCCTCCCAGCTTGGATAGGAAAGGAGAGAGGCGGGGGTGCCGTGAGTTCTTCGTCCCCCCACGCTGCAGCTGTGACCAGGAAACAGAGAGCGGTCTCTCAGAGGAGAGGCAAGGAGTTTATTTTTCTCCCACACTCGTCCCGGCTGAGAGCGAGTTGTGGGGGTCGTACAGGGGCTTTTTGCTTTTCAGGGTGTGGTCTCATTTGACCAATGAAACAAGCATAAAATTGATACAGTTACAAAATGACAGTAGAAACAGCTAATAAGAAAAAAATACAGGTGGGGTTTCTACATACAAACCAATAATTATACAGGATTAACAGAACCTACTAGAAAGAACTGGGCAGGTAAAGATTGAATGGCAGGGGTAAAAGGGTCTCTGGACAGACCTCTAAGGGGAGGAGGAAAAAGATGGACAGGGGCTTAACCAAACCCCTAACATAACAAAGGGTACAAACAAACCATCTAACATATTAACTAGACAATCAGAAAACTAATAAAAAATGAATCACAACACTGCATCTGTTCACAAAGGAGGACAAAAGTGGACTAGACAGTTGAAGAGTAGAATTAAGAAAAAGGAAAAGGTGGCACAGAGAGCAGCTCCAGACCCTGACTGTTGGCCTGATATACATACAGCATCTGTTCTGGATGGACCTGTAAAGAAGAAAATTTCTATTTGCTGGAAGTGTTAAGAGCATGGAAATTTTATGTAATATATCTGAGGAGGTGGGATCAAAAATGTCACCCATTCCAAACAGAAAAATTTCAATGTATTAAAAAAAAAGATATGAAGACAGCAGAACAGGTCCTTGATTGCAGCTTTCATACTACTATAAAATACAAGCTGTATTTGAAAAGCAGATATGAGGAAAAGCTAATATAATGGTAATTATTTTAAAATGACATGAAGAGGTATAAGAATTTATTCATATCCGTTTTCTTAAAGTAAAATCTACAGTAAAGGAAGAAGGCGACCTGTTTAGTAACAGAGGGGTCTATTTCCACTAAGACACTTGCCTTCACAATTGCAAATGGGTTGTTTGTGTGGAAATAGTAGTTTAGAAGAACAGTTTGGTTTTGTAATAACCCCCATTATTATGATGAGTCAGTGAAAGCCCCCATTTTCACATCTTCCTTCTGTCACTGAAAAAACAAGTTTGTTTTCATATAACAAGAATGCTCCAGCTAGCTCCAGAATTTGCTGGTATTATTGGCATGTATAAATAGAGGATTTTTTATGTGCCACAGGGAATCTGCAGCTGCTTGCTGAATACAGACAGAAAGCAAATGTTTTGCTCTTGTTACAGATCTGCGTGCTTGTCCTTCAAGCTTCTCTGCTCTGAATGAATTTCATTGGAGCCAAGCCCTCACTAGGTGCATTATGTTTGCATAATAACGAAGATGCCTGGTTGGGGTATTTTCTGAAGTTGTTTCATGTTAGTGACTGCTTTGAGGCTGAGTGAGAAACAGAGGCACCTTCCACCTTGCACAGTGGCTCATTTTGCAAACAGTCCTTCAAACACACAGCTTTGACTTACCTGGTGGAATAATGTGTTCAGTTCCCTCGAACCGTATTTAAACTTTGCAAATTCTCTCTGCTAAACTGCTAAAAAAAAATTACTTCATTTTACTCCTCCAGCTTTGACTGATAAAGATCCAATTTTCTTTCGCATTGTGATTCTGTCCTTCCACACTACCCTCTGCTTGAGTGGTAAAAGAGGACTTAAGAATTACACCCTAAATGCCTTGCTTCAGACATGAGTCATTGTTTCATTGTTGCATGAATACACCTATTCTTAGACTCAAAATAGCAAAGAGGACAAGTTGCTTGAGTCACCATGCCTTGAATTATCTGAAATTGAAGATTAACTAGAATAAAGCAACATGTAGCATTTCAACACGGCAAAAAGTGAATAATTTTTGGATGTCTGTAGTTGATATTAGGAAGTATTTTCTCAGCTGTACTTTTGCTAATCAACAACTGATGGGAAACGTGTCCCAGTTTTACATTTTGTCTAAAGATTATGCCATAAAACAAAAACATACATATATGTTTAACTTTACAGCGTAAGTTAATTCAGAGGATTATGCGCTGTCAATAAAATGAAAGCAAGATACATTACTCCAACGCCTATCAGAGTATCAATAAGCTGCTCCCATAAACTTCTTAACATGATAAGACAAAACATAACTGTATATAAAGAATCATAGAATGGTGGAGGTTGAAAGAGATCTCTGGAGGTCACCTGGTCCAACCTCCCTTCTCAGGCAGGACTGCCCTAAACAAGTGAACCAAGACTCTGTCCAGATGTCTTTTCAATTTCTCCAAGCAAGGAAAGCTCACAACCAACGCATAAACCTCCTCTGCTGCAAGGGAACATGGCTAGTTCATGGTATACTTGGAGTACACCAGAACCATTACTGAGAGGGTTGTATTTCTGAAAGAAGAAGCCCATACAGCAGTGGGGAAGATGCTGGAAGAGTCTTTTAACTTTAGCACTGTAATGTATGATCCCTAGATTTATGGTTAATGCTTTGTTTTGTTCCCTACACCTGTGACTGGTAAGTCATTTTCCAGCTAATGTTTCCTTATTTACTTGTGTTAGTGATTAATATGTACTAGCTGATATCTTTGAGAACAGGGATTGTGTGCCAGAGCAAAGAATGATCAGAGTAGTACATTACAACTTGATGACATATTTGAGACGGTCACAAGGAGAAAAGATTAATCAGAAGATCTGGAACCGTATTCAAATAAGTCTGTGGAAATAATTAGCATATATGCATGTATTAAAAAATGTGATGAATATGTATTGGTTTCAGGAATATGACCTGGTCTGATAGCTTCCTTAGCATGCATACTTTGACGAAGATTCCCTATGCATCCAGCAGTGCTAATAAGGTAGTGTTGGCTTTCTAACCTAACAAATTTGTTGGAGAGTTTATTTTCTGGTTTTCAGTGACACCCCCCAAATCCTTTTACGCTAAAGTTTATTCTGTCTGGGTAGACCTCAGCATGTGCTGTTTCCTGGGGTTCTTCCTTCCCTTTGTCCTTCCCTGCTTTGAACTTCATGAGGTTCCTCATTTCTTCAACTTGTCAGGGACCCTCTGGAAGGCCCAACAACCCTCTGGTGTATCAGCTGCCTTCCCAGTTTTGTACTGGGAAGTACAAGACATCAAACCTGCTGGGGGCACACTGTGCCCCAGCATGCAGCCCGTATGAAAATGGACAGGACTGGCCCCAGACTTGACTTCTGGGATGAAGCATTAGTTATTGGCCTCCAACTGGACCCTATGTGACTGATCACTAACCTCTGAGCCTGCCTCTTCAGTCTGTTTGCAGTCTCACACTCAATGAGGTTGGCTCATCCAGACCATAATTTATGAGCTTCTCTGTGAAGATGTTGTGGGAGACAGTGATGAAAACATTACTGAAGTCAAGGTAGAAAACTGTGGAAGGCCGCTCCCCCGGGTCCCTGATTAGCTTTCTCGGGGGAGCTTTGCCCGAGAGCACAGTCCACAGATTCTTCCTGGTCCCTCCCTGCTAGCTTAGCTGGAGTGAGGACCAGTCGGGGTTCAGTCAGCGTGCCATAGCTTTCAGTTTCCCACAAAAGAAACCAGAAGAAG
The DNA here is from genome assembly GCA_013400585.1 of Chloropsis cyanopogon. Taxonomy (NCBI): domain Eukaryota; kingdom Metazoa; phylum Chordata; class Aves; order Passeriformes; family Irenidae; genus Chloropsis; species Chloropsis cyanopogon. Next base: position 22,165 of record WEZZ01004886.1, read on the forward strand.
AGCAAGTTGGACAAAGACAGGTTTACTTGCCCGTGGCCAGGCTCCAACTGCCTCGTGGCTGTGGCCACGGACCCTCCTCTGGGGCGTGGCCTCGCCCGGTCCAGTCAGAGTACCCGAAAGGGGACATGACATGTAAACAGACCAATGACATCCATAATGGTGGGATTTTCCAGGATTCCAGCCAACCCAGGGGATTCTACAGGGTCTCCCCGGGAGGAGTTCCACGGGCTGTAGGCGTGGGATTGGGTGGGACTCTTCTCGCCTATTGGCTGGGGGCAGGGGATAGGAGGTCCTGGGGAAAGCCCACCTGGGAACAAAGCGGGGTGGAAGGAACCGGGGGACAAAACCATTTTAAATCAATACATAATAAAATAAAATACAATAAATAAATAAACAAACTGCCACAGAAAACAACAACTGCTCTTCCCTTGTCTACTGAGTCAGTCAACTTGTTGTGGAAGGTTATCAGTAAAGATGAATTGGTGAATCCACGCTGAGCACTCAGAACCCTCTTTATATTCAAATTAGTAATTTGGCCTCTAGAAAATTATTAAAACTCTGTTGTTCTTTTCTGTTTGTTAGTACTGCAATAAGGATGAAGAAAAAGAACTATACTTTGTATTTTCCTGTTGTAAACTGTGTGCTGAGTTGCAGTTGCTAAAATCTTTTGATATTGTAGCAGAAACCTGATCTAGGAAGGGCTCAAATCAAAGTATGAGATGCCACTAGCACTGTCCAGTCCCTCTTATCCAATAAGATATAGCAGTTGCCATCACATCAAGTGAACTGGACTTCTGCATGCATTTTCAAGTGTATAAAAATCTTCTTCATCTGGCAGGACTTTTCATATCCTCATGCTGAAATTTCTTGGGGTTTGGGATTTTTCAGTCATGTTTCTCATGTTTATTTCAAAGCTGGAAAATGAGCAGCAAAGCTACAATGGCTCCAGCAAGACAGGAGATTTTCCCACTCCTTGCCTCTGTGTATGGAAGGTGTTTTGCTGCCAAGAACAAACATGGATTTTAAGCTATCTTGGGCACAGAGCAATCCTTTGTGACCTTTTAGCTGAATTTTTAAGCTATGTATTAATGTCTTCCTCTTTTCTCCCAAACTGACATATTACCTAAAAAAAGATTAGTGTACAAGCATGAAGCTCCTGGCCTATGCCTCAAATGCTGCTGAGAAAAATTCCAACTATTTTGCTCAAAAGCATTCATATGCATCTGGACTACTAAAAAGAAGAGCTTGAGCCTTGTTTGCTTTGCTTTTATTAACACAGTACAAAATACTATTTTTGTGGGGTTTTTTTCTTCCTTTGGGCATCCATATGAGACCTATATTAAACCCATGCAGAGCCTTAAGCCAGCCAGATTCATGCCAGCTTAGCATGAATCTCTACTTTTAAGCAGTAGAGATTCAGCGCTTTTCTCTGTGAAGGTGTAAAATTGAGTAAAACTGGGTGCAAGCCAGCATGCTGAAAACCCAAAATTTTGTTTTTGTCTCCGCCACCATTAGAAGTTTCACCTTGAGTCTACAGCTTTGCTGTGTCTAGGCTTCTTGGCACCAGAATGGCTTTGCACACTGGGGCTGTAGCTCAGAAGGGAACTCCATGCACCGTTATAAATTTCTATGCACTATTTTGCTGGAGATTCCAGGGTCACCTTGTCTGATAGAAGTAATCACAGAACTATAAAACTAAATACTCTATTACTGCACAGAGATTAGGTGCAAGAGTAGCAGGCATATTGTTCTCAATACTTTTCCAAATGATAATAGACAAGGTCGTAGTCTCACAGTTCTAGAAAAAACTCCTCCAAAAGAAACATGCAGTAAG